>CATKHJ010587179.1:0-21633 GCA_949750685.1 Vernicia montana | reverse complement strand
TCAATTCAATTAAGAAAAGATAAATATAATCAAAAGGAATTTTATTCAATATTTATATCATGATAAGTTTCATACAAAACCCTAGACAAAGATAAATTTAGTTCATGGAAAAATAAAGAACAATCTCCATATCATTAATATCAAAATAATACATTGAATTAATATTATCAATCCAATAATTAAAAGACAAAAATAATAGGGAAATAAACTTACAATTTAATTCAGTGCTCAAATCCAATCTCTTGGTATTTGCACAATAAAATACCCAAAGAACCAAATATAATTTTTATTGAAGGAATGGCTAATGAAAATAAAAAATCTAAATGAAAAGTGTTTGAATTTTAAAGTGTAATGGAATAGGAGAAAAGTCTATTGCGAAGCTCTGCGACAAAATTCCTGCGAAGAAAAACTCTTTGCTCCTTGCTAAAACTTTTCTCCTGCGAATTACTATTCTGCTAAAAACTCCTAAAACTAAAAAAAAGAAAAAAAATTTGTTCTCTCCCGGCTCCTATATATAGATAAAAATATATATATTAAATATATATATTTTTTACTATTTTCTTCCTTCATTCCGTAATTGATTGCATCAATTGTTGCACAATTGATGCAAACTTTCTGTTTTCTTTTTTTTATTTATTAAAATGGTAGACCCCACTATTATAATATTAATATTTTTATTCTTTTCAAAAAAACTAATATACGTTTCTTTTGTTTTGTCAAAAAGTTTTTTTGTTTTGTTTTTTTTTTCTTTTTCAAAAGCTTTTTTTTTATTTTATTTTATAAAGAAGTGAATCCCACTATTTTTATTATAATTCTATACTTATGGGCTACTCCTTCATTCCATGATCCACTTTTGCTTCAAATTCTTCTATTTCTTTATTTTACTTATTAAGCTGAATAAGACTAACAAACATATTAAAATACCACAATTAAATATTAAATTAACATTAAAAACATAACTTAAATATAATAAAATTACGACAAAACAACAGCTGCATACTTAAGATTTTTACCTACAACTTTTATGTTTTGGTTATCCCTAAATTTTATTCATAACATCCTCTATAAGTTCAAATAATTTCGGGTTACCCAAAAATTCTCAAATCCGAGTCAATTCACTTACAAGAGAAATTTCTCATTACTTTTTAAGAATTTCATAAACCCTTTTATGGACTTATAATTAAGATAAAATACTACAACTTTCATGTTTAACACTCTTCCAAATTCGGTCTCTAAATATACATAATATGTATCCCAAAATTTTGCCCAATTCAAAACCTAGGTTTTCAATTTCAAGTTCAAGAATCAATTCAAGTTCTATCTTGCATTCTATATTCAATTAAGCTATCAAAATTTTCAATTAGCTTCATTATATACTCATAAATATTAAGAAATAAAAATAATTAATTTTTTTCCAATAATTTTAGTGTAGGCCGAAACATAAAGAGAAAAGAAGAGAAAGAAACTTTGAAACTTTAACATAAAAATCTATTTGTCCATACTTAAAATGAAATTTAGAGGCAAGATTTAGAATTTACCTTGGAGTTTCATAGTTTCATGATGGGGAGTATGGGTGAGCCGGCCTCCTTGGGAGAAAATGGGCTAGATTTTTTTTTTTTTTTTTTTGACAAGTGATGGAAAATGAGGTGATTTAATGTATTTAGGATAAGCTTTAGTTGAATGAATGGTTTTGATTTAATCTTGAGAGATGGATGGTGAGGATTGAAAGGCTTCCTTTGGAATCTTGGTAGATGCACATCTTCTTGGAAGATGCCTAAATTCAATGGATGTAAATATACAAAAATATTTCTATTAATACAAAGTTTAATTAGTCAAAGGTGGAGCCCACTTTCATTAACTTAACTAGAATATTATTTTTATATAATTTCAATTGAAATTTCTCCTTTTCTACACATATTGGGCCGGCCATATTAGTATATCTTTGGGTCTCACATTTTATTTCACAGGTTCATACACAGTTAAATTGTCATTTTCGACAGCTTTTGCGAAATGACTGTTTTACCCTTATTATGGTGTACATTATTGTAATCACTATAAATGCAGATTATTAAACTTATTTTCATTAATCATATTCATAACATCTATATGAGTAATTAAGTACTATAATATCATAGTAAAAGAAAATTTTTTACGTATATTTAACCGAGCATGTCTAAGCTCAGATTTGGTCTTACTATCTCAATAATCGTTTAAATTGCCTTCCTATGGCATCATTGATAATCCTTAAAATTCTAATGGGTCTAGGGTATTACATTCTACCACGCTTAAGAAAATTTATCTTCGAATTTTAATGGACTAATCGATCGTTGAAGAAACAATTGAAGTCATCGTTGTAGTATATTTTTATCACTTCTTCGGTTTCATTCCTTGATACTTGGCTTTTGTTATTAGACTTTAGCCAAATTATTGCTTTATCTCAATCTTTCTTCATTTTCCTATCTAAGATGATGGTACTTTGGCGTCTCAAGATCTTTTAGAACCTATAAGGGATTAGGTTCATATCCCTTTAATATCGATAAATGGAACAACGGGTGAACTTATTTCAATGTAGACACAACTAATTTGTATCATACCTTCTTACCTTGTTTAGAATCTCATTAGGTTGAATAAACTAGATGGACAATTTATCTTCATGATCCTTTAGCAATCCTTTTACTTTAAAACACTAATAAGTTATCTTTATCCAGTAGATTTGGAAGTGTCGCTTTCTTTCATACAGTGTTTTATAGAGAACTATTTCTCTTAAATCATAGGCAAAATTAATCAAGACTGATTTCTTGTTTCAATTTTTCTTAAATCTTCCATACATGTTCCTAGCATGGTTCTTTCCAAATTTGAACAATTCCTTTAATCTATCCACTTTTTTTTTATCATTTACCTATCGAGGTAACTATCATTACCATTCACCCTTTTTAATATCTTTAATATTTTGTATATATAGTACAATTCTCTTTCTTTGAAGTTATCTTTCTATTGGAAATAATGTAGATGTGGAAATTTTGATGATATCCTCGTCTTTTTGAACTGTTTAAGTCCTTTAATTGTAATTATTTCTCTATAGTCAATTCATTCATTACGAATTATGCTATTTTCAGTTGATATGACAATTCATGACTCACTTTTCTTCAAGTTCTCTGAGCCAACTCATCTCTTTTCAGAAGCATGTGAAGAAATAGTTCTTCACTTTGGGTAAAGAAGTTCACTGTAGTTGCCTCGATTATATCTATCCTACAGTCATGATGGACTATTCTTTCTAGAGTAATCAGTTTCCAAGAACGAGTTTTGTCGTATCCTTAATTACTTGAATAAGAGAGCAATTAAACCATTATAAATTTAGAATAAGTGCATCAATGATATCATAATCAAATTTGTAGCTTGCTCTCAAGGCTTTCAAAATTTCCTTTAACTGTTATCAATTTTTTTTTCACTTTATTCTCTTAAGTTTCATGGCTTTCTCTGCATTGTCCTCTTATGGACCTAGTTCTTTCTTCATAATGGCCTTCCTCTTGAACTTCCAGCTAATATTACTCAGAAAAACCTCCATGAATTAGTGATTAAACAAATCTTTGAATATCAATCTCTTCTTATCTGAAAATATGGATTCCGATTTATTTGAGAACTAGCAATTCATCCTGAGTATTCTTTTCTTAGGATTTATGCTTTCATAGACTTCACTATGGATTTGTTTTAGCCATAGCCAAAACAAATCCATAGTGAAGTCCATGAAAGCATAAATCCTAAGGCCAAAAGAATTTCTTAGTTTTCTGTGGTATTTCCTTCACCTTTATCATATCGCTGTGGAAGTTCAGCCCTTCCATTTTCTGAAATACATTACTCATTTGCAGAGTAATATTAGGACTAATCCCCATTTAATTAATTTCTTACAATGATTCAAACCTCTCAAACAATGGAAGGACTTTCTCTTTTTAGAACTGAGAGGTATGAATCAGGAAACAATACCTGCTCTCTGATCTATCATTATTTTTCGTCATTTTTATACCGTCATGAACAATTATAGTTCAGAAACTCAATTAACTGTGTCTCCTCAAGTCTTTATTTACAAAATTTATATCTTCTCATTTTGTAGAGATTTATTTGATCATTCAGAAGAGGTTACTATCTTTGAACACTTTATGTGTGGCAAGAACAATGTTGCTCCACGTGAGTTACGGTCTCCAGAAGAAGCTGATGCCCCTTGGTGGGCATTCCTTGCAGATTATTGCAAGAAAATCTATACGGATAAGAAGAACTGGAAGAGAATCATCTCGAAGGTTTTCATCCCAGGGATGAATTTCAAACCTTATTGTTATCTGATGATAAATTTGATCCTTCCCATCACCTTTGGACTCATCTTGTGGATGACTCCCAAGATCCTTATGAATTCAATGAGTTGATAGATCAAGGCTTTTCTGATGATGATGAAGTAAAGAACTTATCTCCTTTGCATGAGCCTATCAAGAAATAAGAGTCCTTTATACTTTTGTTGTTGTAGTAGAATGGTGTCATTCTAAGGTTTTCCCCTAGTCCAATAAGCTAAAATAATGATATTTATATCTTTTCTTTAATTTCACTGTTGATTTTCTTTTCTTTGAACTCTGCTATAGTTATATTTGAAAGTAGTGAGAGGCAGAAAACAGAACTAGAAACACTGCCTCCTTATGTGTTGAAGCAAAAATCTTATGTTTTGTATCGTTACATAATAGAACTGCTATTTGATGTCATAGTTGTCTTTTATATATTCATATAGGTATGGCACACACTTGTTAGTAACAATCTTTCTTGAAATCAATCCTTTTTTCCTCAATCATTATCAGAAAAGCCTTGATCAAAAAAATCTTAAGTTCTTTACTTCATCATCATCAGAAAAGCCTTGATCTATCGACTCATCGAATTCATAAGGATCTTGGGAGTCATCCACAAGATGAGTCCAAAGGTGATGGGAAGGATCAAATTTATCATCAGATAACAACAGGGTTTGAAATTCATCCCTGGGATGAAAACCTTCGAGATGATTCTCTTCCCAGTTCTTCTTATCCGCATAGATTTTCTTGCAATAATCTGCAAGGAATGCCCACCAAAGGGCATCAACTTCTTCTGGAGACCGTAACTCATGTGGAGCAACATTGTTCTTGCCACACATAAAGTGTTCAAAGATAGTAAACTCTTTTGAATGATCAAATAAATCTCTACAAAGCGAGAAGGTATAAGTTTTGTAAATAAAGACTTGAGGAGACACAGTTAATTGAGTTTCTGAACTACAATTGTTCATGATGGTATAAAAATGATGGAAAACAATGATAGATAGGAGAGCAGGTATTGTTTCCTGATTCATACCTCTCAGTTCTAAAAAGAGAAAGTCCATTATTAAAGACTTAAAGACTTAGGTTTGCGTCAAACAATCCATTATTAACAATCTTTCTTGAAATCAATCCTCTTTTCCTTCTTTAATTAAAGTAACTCCAATGATTTATCTGGATATCTTAGTAGATAATCTCTATTTAAACTTATTTAGCGATGAACTTCCTTATTAAGTGACTTTCTTTCTGCTTAATTTGCCTCGATATTTTAAATAGGTGGGATGAGTGGGAGACTACTTTCATTTCCAAATGTTAGGTCGCCATCTGTAATAATAATAAGGAGAAAATATATGTTTCCTCAATTACCTTATCTTATTCAACTCTTACTTTAGCTTTCAAGTCTTTGGTTTCTCAATATCTCCACATTTATCTAATGAATCTTAGTCTTCCTCTTACTGTGAGTATGTTGTCTTAATTGGAATAATGTTCAAAATAACCTTCTGAACCATGCTCCCATTATAGTGAGATGTGTTAGCTTTTAATCATTTTCTTTTTCTAGGCGACATTTATATCTTTAATACACATAAGAATTAATATACTTTATCACTATTCATAACATGTATCAATTTCACACGGTATTCGTATTTTCTACGATTCAAATTTCCCTTAAGGAATTCATATATTCAGTTGAATAATCCTTTACTTGACTTATTTTATATCAAACTTAATTATTTTATATTTTCTTCTATCTCCATGTTCAACTTCTCCGAAGTGAATTTTAGATGTATTCAGGTTTCCTCAATCATCAAAATTTCTTCCTTATTCATACAGTCTTCTACATCTTTTCCAAAATTACTTTAGTCCATTGTTTACTCTTGACCATTGCAAATTTCTTAATTATTCATGTTTCTTATTCTTACTTAACGTTTCTATCATAAATCATTATCATGATCAGTTCCTTATATCCTTAAACAACAATAAGCAATTTTGATTGTCTCCAATTTCTCCATCTCCTTAACTATTAACAATCTAAATATTCGCTATCTTGAGTCAAGCTCATCTATTTCATTTGTTTCACTATTATAACTTCTCTTTTACTTATTCTCATTTCAGTCTCATCTTTACCAGTTAAATCTTTCAATCATGCTAGTTCTTCATTACTTTATAGTTTCATTGTCCTTGCAATTCTCTTTACTTTATTATCCTTACACTTTTCATTTTGGCATTTACTGTTTCATCTAATCAATATTTACCTTTCTTGGTCACATTCTATGTTTATCATTTTCTATAACATTTACTTTTATTTATTAACTACTATCTCATCATTGGTCCATCCCCAACGTGGGACGTTTCACTTCAAATATATTTGTTCTAATCGATAAGACTCCATTAGTATTTAACTTGTACATATTCCTTTTATCATTTATGTCTTTATAATTCTGACTTTTATTATTTTCCTTATAATACTTTATTTATCATCGTACTTATTTTATTCATCCATTTCTCTTTACTTTCCCCGTTTTTCTAAGACTTTAATTAAGTCTAACAAGAGTTCCTTATTTTTCCTTTATTCATTTTCGTTATCGTATTACAAATAATTCCATATGTTTCTCTAGAGGTAGTGTGATAACTCATTGGTCATCAATCATTTTCTTCTTCGAAGATACTAATCAACATTCTTTTTTTCAATTCTTATTTGGCATCTACGTAGGTAGCAGGAAAATTTATGCATCTCTCCTTGCGGGTGTCATTACCGGGGAGTATATAGTAGATGGCATATAATGCCCTTCTCGTTCCACTTGTTAATTATTTCGTATTGATTCAAATAGTTCTCATGTCATTGCTTCTACATTTTTCAATAGTCTTCATTCCTTCTCCTTTTCTAGCTTGTCGTCTATACATAAGCGACTTTAACAGATAATCATAAACTAACACAATGTGTATATCAACGTTAGATTTCTACACTCTTATCATTATGAGATAGTTTTCTTAGGATGTCTTTATCCTAAGCAATACACATGTTTTTGTATGTACAAATAGTTTATACATTTCTATCATTATTCACATTATATAAATCTTTTTACAAACAATAGATATACTGGTATCTTTATCAATGTTCAACAAATGTTTATTATAGGGAATTTCTTTTTGACAATACACATTCATTTTCTCTATTACATGAGCGATCACTAGGGGGATCGACCTCCTCTTCATGTTTGTCACTTCACTTTCATATTGTATTTTAGTACACATGTATCTTTTAGAATATGTTCAATATTTCATTCATATAATTATTACACTAGTGTATGTTTACACATACTAGTTCTTTTATATTCATAGCACACACATATATATATCATATAAGATGATAAGAATTCATTCATATACGTATAACGCAAAACTATCTTAATGATGGACTGTAATTGACGATTAGGAATCCTATGTTTCATGGTTCAACTTATACACTATGACTCTGTAAAATTTATTAGTCTATACTAGATTTAAACTTTTGCTCTGATACCATACTTGTCACACCCCACCTTCGAAGGAGTGACGATCCTAGGACCTGGGTAACCATAAGGGTACCAACAACCCGTAGAACCCCTCATTCCATAATATAACTCACTTAGCAAATATTATACAAGATCCCAAGATTCTCAACCTGATTAACAGAATTAGATACCTCACCTATAAAAATTGTATACTCAACATATACCATTGTAAGTCCAATATACTTAACATATACCACATGTATACTATCCATTTAATGATGTTTCTCATCATCAATCAACATGTTACTGTACAAGATATTAATTTCTATAATCCGTTATAACATATTACATTACAATCTCTACCCAATATAAAGTATTCAATTTATTCAATTACTGAAATACTAAAACCATATCAATCCATTAAGCTCTAAACGATATGACCCAAGGAATTAAGTTATGATCATCATACATTCAGCAAAGTAATCCCAAGCAGAGATTGATACTTGAGATCCACTTGCTGAGTCTACTACTAGACCTAAAAACAATACATTATAGGGGTGTGAGAGAAGTTCAGTGAGTACTTAACAATAAAAATGAAACAATGTATGAGTACATGTTTATCAATATAATTAATAAGGTTTCATTGTATCAATGTGAAAGAAAAGTTTCATAATAATCAGTAATGTTTTGAGTTCAATAATACCATTTTAGCAGAAATCAAAGTTTTTGGAAGCGATATGCTCCTCACTTGTAAACATTAGAGTGGTAGCCTAAGCCTCGCTCCCTCATACAGTATCAATAGTGCGAGATTGATCATATCTCATGGCTAGAACCACCCTTCCTAGCTAGGGTTGGGCATGCTTGCCCTACCCACAAACTTTACCATGTGCACATGACTAATGTGTTACCCCACATGAGATGGGGATTTCTGCTTTCAAAAATTATAACAAGATCATTTTGAACCAGTAATGCAAGCATTTCGATATTTTAAATCAATAATGCATAGTAATGAATCATTATAAGATTTAATGAAATATTATCAATTGCAATTGTAGAAAACACTGAAATTCATATGAATAGATCAAATGGGTTCTCAAAGAAACATAGTTATAAGAATGGCTTATCAATCAGGGTACATTAAATTTCCAAATGAGAGACATTGGCTCAAGAAAGGGTTCGTTACAATGAGGAAATTAACACGTAGAAGGTAGGCTCTTTTACAATGTTTGATTTGAGTACAGTTTTAGTACTCGTATTTAAATAACAGTAAGTAGGCCGAAGGTCTCATTGAAAGGATTTCTCGAATACATTGGTTTCATTAAAGAAACATAAGGTTTTCAAAGTACTCACCTTAACTTCCTTAGCTCCTAACACAAGCTCTTAATACAATTTGAAATGATACTCTTCAGTACTCGGAACATCTTCTTTATCTTTTTTTATTAGGTTCTACATTGAACCATACCCTTTATATTATTCAATTAAAAATCATTAAATTCCTTGTTATATTCCTAATTTTAACTCTACTACATATATATCTAAGACATATCAATTTTCTAATATAAATACAAGTTAATATATATATACAATAACACATATATGCACATATAACAAATTGAGGTACGTTTATATTCAGTTCTCAAATATTGGCAGAATGGCCTAAAAGAATATCTTTAATTCACATTGTTTGTTTTATAGTAATTCAATAAATTCTCAAATTGGATTCATATTAAATAATAATATTCAATTCAATATCCATCATTATCATTAATAATTATTCATTGCTTGCATATATACAGAATTCATTAGTTTACAATTGATAACTTTTAAACAATATATCTTCACTTATTGTCTAATTATATCACTTGACCTTATTACTTTGTTTCTGTCATTTCTCATGATTTACTAATCCAAATGAGTTGATTCTTTTTACATTTTAAACTATACATATATATCTACAACATATAAAAAATTTAACTTATAATTCAATCTATAGAAAACTTAGTGATTATTTCAATTCAATTTTGTTTATGTTGCAGGGTAGACTGACCCTATCATACTCCTTTGAGTATAACTCAAGATTTATATTTTCAAATGAAATTTCCTTTTATTGAGAGTTACTAGAGACATTAATAAACATTTATTATGTTTTGATTTTTGCTTATTTCTATCTTTAAAGTCCTCAAATAAGAAGATCCAATTCAGTTTACAAGTTGAATCCAAATATAGAGTCAATTACAAAGCAAGCTCTATTCATCATACTATAGTTGGAATTTTGTTTAGCCCTTTTGTCGGTTAATTTTTCACATATCAGTGATCATTTTACTATTTTTTATTTTCTCATAATTATGTCTCTATCATCCTTAGTTCATAAGATATATTCTCAAGTTTGTCAATGGTGTTAGATTGCAAGAGTTTTCATACCTTATCACCTTCACTAGATCATATCTAAAAATATACATATCTAATTTAAGTTTCCTTTTACAAAGAGTTCATAATCATGTTAATTATCATTTTTCATGTTTATACTTGGCCTGATTCAATCTCTAATTCTATCAATCATGCTACTCTATCTCAGACTACCCATTTAATATGTGAACAATACCAATTTCAATTCAGGTGTAATTTCTCTCTGTACACACTCAATCTCTTAAATTAATTTTATAGATGCATGCTTAAGACTTTAACCTAAAAAATTTATGTTTTTTTTATCCCCAAATTCTGTTCATAACATCCTCTATAACTTCAAAAATTTTTGGGTTATCCATAAATTCTCAAATTCAGGTCAGTTCACTTACGAGAGAAATATCTCATTACTATTTATGAATTTCATAAAAATATTTTGTAGGCTTATATTTAATATAAAATAATACAACTTTTATGTTTAACACTCTTCCAAATTTTGCCTATAAATATACATAATGGGTATCCCAAAATTCTGCCCAATTCAAAACCTAGGTTTTCAATTTCAAGTTTAAGAATCAGTTCAAGTTCTATCTTGCATTCTATATTCAATTAAGCTATCAAATGTTTTAATTAGCTTCATTATAAACTCATAAATATTAAGAAATAAAAATAATTAATTTTTTTCCAATAATTTTATTGTAGGCCGAAACATAGAGAGAAAAGAAAAGGAAGAAACTTTGAAGCTTTAACATAAAAATCTATTATTCCATGGTTAAAATAAAATTTGGAGACAAGATTTAGAATTTACTTTGGAGTTTCATAGTTTCATGATGGGGAGTATGGGTGAGCCAACCTCCTTGGGAGAAAATAAGCTAGAATTTTTTTTATTTTTCGACAAGTGATGGAAATGCGGTGATTTAATGTATTTAGGATAAGTTTTAGTTGAATGAATGGTTTTTATTTAATATTGAGAGATGGATGGTGAGGATTGAAAGGCTTCCTTTGGAAGCTTGGTAGATTCACATCTTCTTGGAAGATGCCTAAATTCAATGGATGTAAGTATAAAAAAATATTTTTATTAATACAAAGTTTAATTAGTCAAAGGTGGAGCTCACTTTCATTAACTTAACTAGAATATTATTTTTATATAATTTTAAGTAAAATTTTCCCTTTTATACACATATTGGGCTGGACATATTAGTATATGGTTGGGCCTAACATTTTATTTTATATGTTCATACACAGTTAAATTGTCATTTTCCACAGCTTTTGCGAAATGACTGTTTTACCTTTATTGCGATGTACATTATTGTAATCGCTATCAATGTGGATTGTTAAACTTATTTTTATTAATCATATTCATAATATCTATATGAGTACTTAAGTACTATAATATCACAGTAAAAGAAAGTTTTTTATGTATATTTAACCGAGCATGTATGAGCTCAGATTTGGTCTTACTATCTCAATAATCGTTTAAATTGTCTTCCTATGACATCATTGATAATCCTTAGAATTTTAATGAGTTTAGGATATTACAGAACCCACGTGGCTCTTCTCCATATTCCTCATGAAAATTCAAAAGTCTCATCTTCAAGAAACTATACATACTAACTCCACCATCATCAATTGCTCTCCTTGCCATATGCCTAGAAACAAGAGCATTCACAGGAGATGGTGGTGGTGGAACTCTCTCTTGTACTGGAGCAGGAGGAGGAGGTGGTACCACATTAGCCTCTTGTTGTCTCATTCTTTTTAATTCTATTAATTTTTGGCGTAGTTCTTCATTCTCACGCCTCAAATCCTCGTCATCTCTTTGTGGTATATTAGCCTCTTCCATTTGAACCCGGCATCTAACTATTGGTTGTTCAAGTAGTTCCTCATGAATGGAAGTGGCATCTGAAGTCACCTCAGGTGCTCCCATATTTTCAAGTGGTACTCGTCTCGGTCTTCCTCTTTTTCTTGGCGGCATCTATAAGACAACAAATAAAGGATGATTTAACATATAACGATTAACGCGGATCTACACATAAACGATAACTTCAATAGACATAGAGAAAATTTTCTATGCTCCATAATGCTTACAAGTCCTACAATTCATATGGTATAATCTAGACTAAACCTTATGCTCTGATACAAACTTTGTCACAGCCCAACTTCGCAACTGTGACAGTCCTAGAGTATGGGTAGGCATAAGGCTACCGAAAATCTGTATAACCCATCTAACATACATTCCATATGGCATCATAACAACTAATAACACATGCTCATCCCAAGATCATAACTTGAACACATATAACCTCATATTATTCATTACATCACATACTCATAATCTTATACACATGCACTTACTCATAAAGCTCATAAAGTCTCATAACATTCTAATAACAATAATAAGTTAATAAAAGTATCATCATCCATATAATTGCCTTCTTGGGCCAAAATAATATCCCTCTCACACTTATAGAGCACTAAAGTATACTTTAATACATATAAATTAATGGAGAAATTACATTGATTAAGATGGTTCTTCAAGAAGAAGAATTTCTGAAGAACCGAGCTGATAAACTTCTAATCTCCTGAAAAACATTAACAACAACTAGTGAGATTTCTCAATGAGTAAAAAATATACTACCATACTTGTAAGGCTAGGTGATTCAAGGCTAACTCACAAGGATGGCTTGGTCTCATAACTCATCGTATAGGCTCATAAATTAACAAATGAATTCACATGCTCATAAGGTTCAAGTATCAAAGGTAATACAAGAATATATGTACAACTCGTAAATAGTTTATGTAACACCCTAGACTCCCCTAGCTATAGAATATCGAATTGAGAACCTAGGAAAAGAACACTAAGACTTATTATGCTAGTATGACCAAACCTAAGTTTGGTATACTTAATTATGTCTGAATAAACTTGAATTAATTTCTGTTGTGATCAATATGATCATATAATTGCTAAAAATATGATAGATATGAGTGAATTCAATATTGAATATCAATGTGAATAAATATGATAATATATGCTAGAGTATGACTCAAGTGCCAAATTTATCAAAATGACTAAGTAAAAAAGTGAATAAACATGTAAATGTATAAGTGGATGTGGGTCCCACCCCACTCAATATGAATTTTGGCCAAAGCATAGCCTAGAGAAAAGATGTGCATATTTTTATTATGTTAATTATCTATTCTTAAAAGGTTTAAGATAAGGCAAATAAAAGTATGCCCCACTTTTGAGTAATTGAATTTTTATTCACATAAAGTATTATTACATCATATATGTATTGAAATTAGATATTTTTATCAAAGATAAACATCTACCAAGTTTCTTAAAGATAATAATCAATCTCTACCATTTAATTTAAAGATTTAATCTCCGCCACTTGATCTTATGATTTAATCTCCACCACACAACTTTAAGTCAACAAATATTAAAGTCATTTTCTTCTTATTTTCTTAGACAACAACAAAAACAAAACTCAAATACCCTCCATTCTCTCTCAAAAATTTCGGCATACCTACATCAATTTAAGATTAAGGATTTTCAAGGTGAGTTCTTTATGAAATTCTTTCCTTTTGAGATCCAAAGAAAGATTATTGTGTCTTTTCTTCAATTTATTGAGTTTTCCTCTTCCTTTTCTTGTCTATATATTTCGGCCAATATGGACTTTCATCATTCAATATTTGATTTGTTGTTTGAATGATGATCTCAGCTTATTAATATGCTAATTGAATGATTCTTATGTCAATTTGAAGAAAGATTAAGGAACTTTGAATTTTCATTTTTCTCTAGTTTAATTACATTAGGATTTTGTCACCTAATATGAAATTGATTCAATTGAATGAACAATCTTACTTGCCTATACTTTAATTAAATAAATCTTGAATTTATTTGAACTTTGATTGAAAGGAACTCACTTTTCCTCACATGTAGTATTCAGCCACTACAGGCAGTTTGGCATCCAAAGTTAGTTTTATACAATTAATTGATGAATCTTACTTGATTTAGTACCAATTGAGTAAATCTTGAACCAATTTGAATTTGAATAAGTAAAATTCATTTTCCCCTTTGGTAGAATTCAGCCATACTAGGGTTTACAAACCTAGAAAATCTTCATGCAATTGATTAGTAAATTAAGCTTGATTATGTGTTAATTTAATATGTGTTGAATCAATTTGAAAATTGACTACATGAAAATGATTTTTCCTTTTCATATGTTTCGGCCATCCTTGGATTCATCCAAGCCATGTTGTGTTAATTGTTATGATTATGTTCATAAATTATTCTTGAATTGACTTGTTAAACCATGGTAATGAGATTGGTGAAAGTGAACAAAGCGTTGGAATTCAATTCCTAGGCCTATTCGACCACAATGTGAAAATGAGTATAAGTATGCTATAATTCATAGCATGTATATATGTATATTGTGTTTTAAATTGAACTTGATATGACTATTGATATGCATATTAGGTTAAGTCTATTAGGACTAGTATTAGGATTAAGATAGGATAAGTTAAGTGAATATCTTGATGATGATCAAAGTATAACTTATATGGCACAATTGATTGTAAAACCTAAAGGTAAAGGCAAGGAAAGTGCCAAAGAAGTAAATGAACATCATACCATTTTTGATAAGTGCTATATTGGAGCAAAGGAAAAAAATGTGAGTATGTAATATTTTAATATGGTATGGGAGTTTGCCCATGAATTACCATTCATTTGATATATAAAGCATTGAAAGCCCTAGCTCTCATTGCATATAAATCTTGAACAACCATTGATATTCAAACCTCTATGCTAGGGTCTTACATGATGGTCTTTGGCCTACTTGTTAATCCATTAATAGCCTTTGGCCTTCCTGTTATCTCATTAATGGCCTTTGGCCTACTTGTTAATTCATTGATGGCCTTCAGTCTAATTACTATTTCATTGGTGGCATTTGGCCTAAATACTATATCACTGATTCAATTAAACATTCTAAAGTTCATTTGAAGCTATTATTGAAATCCAAAGAACATTATTGATACCTCATTGAATATATATATGAATTATTGTTCATATATTATGAACTTTCTTGAAATGATAATCTTGATAAGCAGAAATCTCCTACTGATGTGAGGTAATACATCGAACCTTATGCATATGGTATTAAGCCTGCGGATAGGGTGAGCGTATCCAGACCTTAGCTAGGAAAGGTTTGATGATCCTAGCTGTAAGATATGATCAGTCTTACGCTTTGTATTACTATTTATGAGTGAGCAAGGCATTAGCCGCCACTCTAGTTATTTACATATGGGAAACATACCATTTTCAAATTCTATTGATTTCTGCTAAATTGTTCATAAATGAAACCTCTATTGAATACTTGAATAATAACCTTTCATTGATACCAAATTGTCTTAAATATATATATATATATATATATAATGTTAAAATAATACATTCTCACTGAGTATATCTCACCTTTTTGTGGTTTATTATTTTTCAAGTGATACTAGAGGTCTCCACTTGGGGTTCCCTTTGCTACAATTGGTTATCTTGATTTCAGAATCTTAATGTTATTGTATCTTGAAGAGTTAAGTCTAGAGCTCCATGGTGATTATGGTTCATAATAATTATTATTGAAGATTATAGATTGATAATTATGGCCTATAATCATATTATAATGATTTGAATATAATGGATGGTAATTACTAAATTTGAATGATGATAGGCGCTATGAATGCTAATAGCATTGGGATTTTATTGATATACTTCGAGTATCTTTCTAAGATATGTTATATATATGAATATGGATTTATAGGTTATGATCCTAAATGTATGTTCATTGTATAATAATAAGGGTTCTATGAGTTTTGGTGACCTTATGTCTCCCTATGCCCTAGGACCATCACATCTCAAAGACGGGATGCGACAAATATGGTATCAGAGCATAAGTTTAAGTTTAGTATAGACTTATCAATTGTAAGAGTCATAGTATATAAGTTGAACCATGGAGCATAGGATTCATTATTGTCAATTATAGTCCATTATTAAGATAGTTCCGCATTACCTATATATGTTTGAATCCTTATCATCTTTTTTGATATATATGTTGTGAATATGAAAGAACTAGTATGTATAGATAAATACTAGTGTGAATAATTATATAAATAAAACTGTAAATATACTCAAAATGATATATATGAACTAAAATACAATATGAAATCGAAGTGACAAAAGTGAAAAGGAGGTTGATCGCCTAGTAATCGCTCCTGTAGTAAAAATAAATGTGTATTATTGAAAAGAAATTTCATATAATAATCATTTGTTGAACACTAATAAAAACATCATTGTATTTATTGTTCGTGAAAAGGCTTATAAGATATGAATAGCAATAGGGTTATGTAAACTCTTTGTGCATATAAAAGTATATGTACTATTTAGGATAAGAAACATCCTAAGGAAATTCATCTCATCATGATGAGAGTGTAAATCTAACATTACCTCATACGTTGTATCAATGTTTGATCACTTGTTAGAGTCGCTTAGGTTTAGGTGGCATACCCAGAAAGGAAAAGAAAAGTGAAATCTATCGAAGAATACAGAAGCAATGAGGTGAAGAACTATGTGGATCAAAGCGAAAGATTAATGAGTTGATCGAGGAAGGAAATGGATGATATCTACTGTGTACTTCTTAATAATTCTGCCGATGATAAGAGAGGCAAAGATTCATCCACTGTTTATACATATACCAAGAAGAATTGAAAGAAGGATGTTGATTAGCATACGTTGGGGAAAAATGACTATCTTATTTCCAAGGAAGGAAGTGATTGGTGACATATAAGTTATTACACCACTTCTAAAAGAACGTGTAAAGCTGCTTATAATGCGATGATAAATATGAATAAAGGAAGAACATGAAGAACTCTTGTTGGACTTTATCAGAGTCCTAAAAAGGAAAGTAAGGAAAAAGGATAAATAGAATAAGAACAATAGTGAAATAAGGCATTGTAAAGGAAACAATAAAAGGTAAAGTCAAAGGGACAGAAGTGATGAAAAGCATAGTACAAAAGGAGTATGCGTAAGTTAAGTGCTAACGAAGCCTAACTTATTAGAATGAACCTATTTTAAGTGAAATATCCCATGTTGGGGATGAGTTAATGATGAGATTGTACTCACTAAGTGAGAGTAGATGTTATAGGAACCGATAAATATAGAATGTGACCAAGAAAAGTAAAAGTGATATGATAAAAATTAGGATGAGAACACTAAGACTTATTATGCTAGTATAACCAAACATAATTTTGGTATACTTAATTATGTTTAAATAAACTTGAATTAATTTCTATTGTGATCAATATGATCATATGATTGCTAAAAATATGATGGATATGAGTGAATTCAATATTGAATGTCAATGTGAATAAATATGATAATATATACTAGAGTATGACTCAAGTGTCAAATTTGTCAAAATGACTAAGTAAAGAAGCGAATAAGCCATGTTAACGTATAAGTGGATGTGGGATCCACCCAACTCAATATGAATTTCAACCAAAGCATAGCCTAGAGAAAAGATGTGCATATTTTTATTATGTTAATTATCTATTCTTAAAAGGTTTAAGATAAGGCAAATGGAAGTAGGCCCCACTTTTGACTAATTGAATTTTTATTCAAATAAAGTATTATTATATCATATAAGTATTGAATTTAGATATTCTTATTAAAGATAAACATCTACCAAGTTTCTTAAAGATAAGAATCAATATCTACCATTTGATTTAAAGATTTAATCTCCACCACTTGATCTCATGATTCAATCTCCACCACACAATTTTAAGTGAACAAATATTTAAGTCATTTTATTCTCATTTTCTTATACAACAACAAAAATAAAACTCAAACACCCTTCATTCTCTCTCAAAATTTTCGTCACACCTACATCAATTCAAGATCAAGGATTCTTAAGGTTAGTTCTTTATGAAACTCTTTCCTTTTGAGATCCTAAGAAAGATTCTTGTGTCTTTTTTTTTTTTTTTTTTTCATTTTATTGAGTTTTCCTCTTCCTTTTCTTGTCTATATATTTCGACTAATATGGAATTTCATCATTCAATGTTTGATTTGTTGCTTAAATAATGATCTCAGCTTATTAATATGCTAATTGAATGATTCATATGTCAATTTGAAAAAAGATTAAGGAACTTTGAATTTTTCTCTTTCTCTAGTTTAATTACATTAGGATTTTGTCACCTAATGTGAAATTAATTCAATTGAATGAAGAATATTGCTTGCCTATACCCTAATTAAATTAATTTTGAATTAATTTGAACTTTGATTGAAAGGAACTCACTTTTCCTCACATGTAGTATTCGGCCACTATAGAGAATTTGGCATCCAAAGTTAATTTTATACAATTAATTGATGAATCTTACTTGATTTAGTACCAATTGAGTAAATTTTGAACCAATTTGAATTTGAATAAGTAAATTTCATTTTCCCCTTTGGTAGTATTTGTCCATACTAGGGTTTACAAACCTAGAAAGGCTTTGATGCAATTGATTAGTAAATTAAGCTTGATTATGTGTTGATTTGATATGTGTTGAATCAATTTGAAAATTGAATACATGAAAATGATTTTTCCTTTTCATGTGTTTCGGCCATCCTTGGATTCATCCAAGCCATGATGTGTTAATTGTTATGATTATGTTCATAAATTATTCTTGAATTGACTTGTTAGACCATGGTAATGAGATTGGTGAAAGTGAACAAAGTGTTGGAATTCAATTCCTAGGCATATTCGACCACAATGTGAAAATGAGTATAAGTATACTATAATTCATAGCATGTGTATATGTATATTGTGTGTTTTTAATTAAACTTGATATGACTATTGATAGTGCATATTAGGTTAAGTCTATTAGGACTAGTATTAAGATTAAGATATGATAAGTTAAGTGAATATCTTGATGATGATCAAAGTATAACTTATATGGCACAATTGGTTGTATAACCTAAAGGTAAAGGCAAGGAAAGTGCCAAGGAAGTAAAGGAACATCCATACCATTTAAGATAAGTGCTATATTAGAGCAAAGAATCAGAAGAGGTGAGTGTGTAATATTTTAATATGGTATGGGCATTTGCCCTTGAATTACCATTCATTTGATATATATAAATCATTAAAAGCCTTAGCTCTTATTGCATATAAATCATGAACAACCATTGATATTCAAACCTCTTTTCTAGGGTCTTACTTGATGGCCTTTGACCTACTTATTAACCCATTAATGGCCTTTGGCCTACCTATTATCTCATTAATAGCTTTTGGCCTACTTGTTAATTCATTGATGGCCTTCGGCCTAATTACTATTTCATTGGTGGCCTTTAGCCTAAATACTATATCACTTATTCAATTAAACATTTTAAAGTTCATTTGAAGATATTATTGAAATCCAAAGAACATTATTGATACTCATTGAATATGAATATGAATTATTGTTCATATATTATGAACTTTCTTGAAATGATAATCTTGATAAGCGGAAATCCCCTACTGATATGGGGTAATACATTGAACCTTGTGAATATGGTATTAAGCTCATGGATAGGGTGAGCGTATCCGAACCTTAGCTAGGAAGGGTTTGATGGTTATAGCCGTATGACCTAATCAGTCTTACGCTCTATATTTTACTGTTTATGAGTGAGCAAGGCATTAGCTGCCACTTTAGTTATTTACATGTGGGAAACATACCATTTTCAAATTCTATTGATTTATGCTAAATTGTTCATAAATGAAACCTCTACTGAATACTTGAATAATAACCTTTCATTGATACCAAATGATATTAAATTTCCATTTCTGATATATATATATACTCTCCTACCAGCATATTATGTTAAAATATTGCATTTTCACTGAGTATATCTCACCTTTTAATGGTTTATTATTTTTTAGGTGATACTGGAGGTCAAGCAAGGTAATTCTCAAGCTTTATTTCTCCGCTTGGGATTCCCTTTGTTACAAATGGTTATCTTGATTTCAGAATCTTAATGTTATTGTATCTTGAAGAGTTAAGCATAGAGATCCATGGTCATTATGGTTCCTAATACTTATTATTGAAGATTACAGAGTATGTAATCATATTATAATGACTTTGAATATAATGGATGATAACTGCTAAATATGAATGATGATAGGCACTATTAATGCTAATAGCATTATAATGTTATTGATATACTTTGGGTATCTTTCTGAGATATGTTATGCTTATGAATATGGGTTTACAGGTTATGATCTTGGATGTATGTTCATTTTATAATAATAGGGGTTCTACGAGTTTAAGTGACCTTATGTCTCCCTGTGCCCTAGGACCGTCACATCTCAAAGACGAGATGTGATAGTTTATAGCACATGAATTATGGTAATAGAAATCATTCTCATAACAATATTAGGAGTAAAGGCATTTTATTAGCATACTCCCCTCGTAAAAATAAGAGTAAGGCTGGATTAGCATACTCTTTCTCGTAATAAGAGTAGAGGTTTCTTATTGACATACTCTTCCTCGTAAATACATGAAACTGATCGAGTTTCACGTTTAGGACAATTTACCCTTTCTAGATAGGGGTAGGATATTATACCATATCCATTGGGTCACAATGTGCACAATTTCTGATGATTAACCCACATCAGTCGGGGAGTTATATTCCATTAAAGGTTATCAACATATGAATAAGAATAATCATGGTTCACATAGTTCATATTAAAATAGATTCAAAGGTTATATGTTCATATACATAGAGGTTCTCATATCAAATAAACTCATATGGTTTACATAATTCTCATAAACACAGAGAAATTAGCAAATGGCTATTCAAGAATTTGTAAGGTTTCATGAAGCAATCATGGTTCAATAAATCATTCTCATGCTCTTTCTCATGATGGTTTATACAAAAAAAAAAAAAAAAAATAGGCTTTTTGCCTTAGGAATTCAAATATAAGAATAGTAGTATATTTTCTACTCATCTTAGTCAAGAAGAATCCTCTAATCACTCTATAGAAATTCTCTATCACATCAAACAATGGGGATGGTCACAACCACCTTCTTCCTCATCATGCCTCCTAGGAGGAGCTACACACATAAACACATATAATAGCAAATACATCAATTTATGCTCTTAAGTCTCTACACATATATTCTATACATGTAATCAAATCTTAAACTCACCAAATGCTAAGACTTATGCAAGGAAAGTGGAAGAAAACTCAAACCTTAGCTTACCTCTTCAATAAATGCTGAAGGGATTATTGGATCCGAACGCAGCGGAATCGGTGGTGTTGTGAAAAATCAAACACTTTAAAATTTCACAACACCTATAGTTTAGGTCCAATAAAACTTTCCAAGCAATCTCCTAATTAATGTGTAAAACACATATG
>CATKHJ010587166.1:0-10947 GCA_949750685.1 Vernicia montana | reverse complement strand
CGATACCGACAATCTTCAAGACATGATCATTGCAACTATACACAGATCCTCCAGAGAAAGGTTCATAATGATGGAACCATTCTCTTCAAGAGGTCATATGAAATGAGGCTCCAGAATCAATGAGTCATACATCAGCAAATCTTTTTCTGCCCTCTGAAGTAGTGCTGCTTCACAACACAGAATTTCACTTTCATTTGAGGTAGATGTTACATTTCCTTGAGGACTGGAATTTTTTATTAAACTCCAACAATCCTTTTTCAGGTGACCCTTTTTGTTATAAGGGTAACACCTCAGGTTCTTCTTACTTTTTGACTTGGACCTACCATGATTTTGGCTCCCACTTGAGCCACGCTCTGTTGATCTCCCTCTCATCACAGTCAATGCCTCCGCTTACTACGAACTGGCCAACCTGTCTTCCTTGTTTTTGCACCAATTTTCTTCTTTCAGAATAACAGCTATAATATCATCGAAGAGTAGATTGTTTGTATTATTTGTCAGATTGATGATGAGTTGATCATACGAATCTGGTAGACTTTGAAAAAGAAGTTCAGCACGCTCCTGTGAGTCTATTTTATAATCCAATGATGTGAGTTGAGAAAATAGAGTATTTAAGGTATTAATGTGCTCCGTCACTGAAGTAGATTCTGACATCCGTAAAGTGTACAATTTCCTCTTAAGGAAGATTTTGTTGTTAAGTGATTTGGCCTCGTACAGTTTGGTGAGATGATCCCAAATCTCCTTTGTAGTTTTCTTCTCCTCTATGCTAGACAATATCTTATCTGCAACTACCAGATGAAGATTTGCAATAGCATTGCCGTTCATCTCATTCCACTTATCATCTGTGAGTCCCGTCGGCTTTTCACTGATAGCTGCAAAGTAATTATCTTTTCCCAATATTACTTTCATTTTTAATTTTCACAGTGAGAAATTTCTCCCGTTGAACTTTTCAATATCAAATGTTGCCGCCATTGCTTCTATCGTAGTCTGTTTTGAGCAAAATACAGCTCTCACTATTTTACATGAATAGTAATTGTATGTATGAATAATACCCGTATCTGTGAATAGTATCAAATTGCACAGTATCTCAGAATACTATTCACAGCAATAATTTTTCAAGAAATTTTTTTTTCCGATGTGGAAGATCAGTCAAAACTGCAACCACAGAGCATACTCTTAATTTTCAAGAAAAATTAAAACCAACAGCTCTGATACCATTTGTTGCAGAAATTGACACCGGATTAGAGTAAAACTGCAGCTAATAATTTAAAAAAATAATAAAGATAATTTGGACACACATATTTTACGTGGAAAACCCCAAACAAATCAGGGTGAAAAACCACGGGCAAAGCTAGAAGAACTCCACTATGAGAAATAATAGGAATTACAACCTTCTCTCTAAATCACAAGGAGATAACAATAATAATCTCTCTTGAAAATATGAGAAAAACAATTTAAATAAAACTCTCTATTTTTCTCTTACTAGAAACTCTCTCTATTTGAGATTTGGGATATAGGATTTATTGGGCAGATGCTCTATTTATAGAGGAGCCTCTACCCCTCTTTTCCCCTATTTGGTGCTGCACAGCTTATGCAGCACACAACCTTTGAAAAGAAAAAAATTTTCTTTTCTCCTTTTTCAAGGGTGGGTACCAAACAGTGCCCACCTTTTTTTTTTTCTTTTTCTTCAAAAAGGGTGGGCACCGTCGGTGCCCACCTTGACTCTTCAACATATATATCTTGTACATACTTTCGGATAAAATTTTCTTATGTTAAGGTGATATTTGATAATACCATTCAACACTTAAAATTAAATTTTTCAATACTTAATTATTTTAAATTTGTTTCATAACTACGTCTTAAAAGTCTAAATTAAGTTAAAAATCACTTAAAATGATAAGTCAAAATTTTTAACTTAAAATTTATACTTAATGCAATAAGTGATTAAATTTTTTTAAATATTTTTACTATTTAAAAATTATATCACTTATTCAGTACTTAAAATTCAACAATTAAATTTTCAACACTTAATTTTTAGTTTTATCAAACACCACCTAAGTAGACCTATTTATTGGCCGGATTTGAGTTTGAAAAATATATAATTTTTCAAAGGCTCGATCCATAATTTCTTTCATTAATTATAGTCTGCGGCCTTACCCACGAACATGTCTAATAAGATAATAGAAATTTTTTTGCTGCCCATTTCATGGCAGCCTATTATGCTGCCACGCACGTGGGCAGCTTCTAATTAGCAAAATAAATGCACTATTAATTAATTAACATATTTGCACATCAATGCATAGTTTAATAGTAAGTGTATATATGACTTGAACAATAAATTTAGATTTAATTTTCCCTTAAAAAAAATTAATTAAAACATTTTTCCTCTTTTTGGTGTCACTACTCTCGAGCATTACACAGTTTGTATTTTTTAGATGGAAGAGAGAAATTCTCATTCATTAAAATAAATAAATTATATGATTTTTTATTTTTAGTATTGAGATTGGAAAATTTAACATCAGTAAATTTAAATTTTGACGTTCATTTCTAAAATAATTTCATCTTACCAGTCTAAGACATAAGTTAAACAAATTACAAGGTTAATAATAATAAAATATATATTTTATAAATTATAAACCATATTCTTGAATTTATTCTGAAAGATAATATTAATAAGTAGAAACACTATCAGAAAAATTGTGATTTAACGACAAAATTTTTCATCGCTAAATCCAAAAATTTCATCGCTATTTAATTTGAATCAACGACGAAAATATTCCGTCGCTATTTTTCTTGTCGTTATTTTTATAACGATGGATTTTAGTGATTCATCGCTATTTAACGACAAAAAAAATCTGTCGTTATTTTTTATTCCATCACTAAATACGTCGTTAAACATGAATAAAGTATTATAAAAATTTGTTGCTGTTTTTTTTAAAATATTTTTTAAGTTTACTAATTTTGTCACTAATCTGTCCAAATTTGTTGCTATTATTTAAAATTTAGTTTATAGATAATTTAATTATGTCATTAATCTGCCGCTGCTCTATTGCAATTTTTAAAAAAATATATTTTTATAATATTCTTAAAAATATATTTATATTTACTACATTAATATTATTATAATTGTAGGAAGTACAAAAATATATGCAATATTTATGAAATTACTATAAACATTAAATATGTAATTAGAAATGTTAACATAAGTGTTATATATATATATATATATATATATATATATATATATATATATATATATATATGTTTGAGCATAAATGTACTAAGCATGGGTCTAGTATCGCCCTCATGATCCTGCTGCTCATCAATATGAGGTGGATTAACAGATGCAAAGTCCTTAGCAGCTGTATGTGTAGACAAATCAACAGTAGTAGGAGGAACAACAGGAGCAGATGAAGCAACAACAACTACAAATCCAAGCATAACATCCTTTAGGTGGCGAATGCGATCTTGCAGCTCCTGATTGTCCTGAAGTAAGTCGTCCCTCTCTTGCACCAACTTTTGTAACTCTCGTTGAAGGAACTCCTGGATTTATACTCGAACCTCTGCCATGTAATTTTGTCTAATCAATTGCAAAATATCCTTATTGGACAGCGGAGGAGGACTAGGAGGAGGAGGAGGAGCAGATAGGGGGTAAGTAGCAGAAGATGAGCTACCCCCTGGAACGTGAGTAATACAACGATGCACAAGAATTGGCGCCATATATCCTTTTCTTCTCATTCTCCCCTCCAATAACCCTCAAGTACAACTCCAACTCATCAACAATACGTAGCTGAAGTAATAAATTTTAATTATCTAAAAATAGGAAATAAATGAAATAGTAACTAAATTTTGTATAAGTATTAAATGGACTGCATGTAACCATTGATCAATAAAAGACACATCGGCCTTCCTAGTATGAGTGCGAATGAAAACCACAGTTGGTCGTGGCTCTCGTCTCGACTGAGTGACCTTCAAAACATAAAAAAAACAATTAAAATTTTGTTAAGAAAACAGGAGCTAGTAAATAATTTAAAGTTATAGAATCAATGAGAATATATACTTACCAATTTCTGCTTGTACTCCTCATGGGAGATAGAACTTCCCGTATGACAGGAAAGGTCGACACCCTCACCCCTTGTCTTAGTACTACAATTCTGGGATACCATAGCAAACTTCGCTATCCTATGATCTTTATTCCATTCCTCGCACCACTTCTTATACACATCCTCATTCATAAATCTAAGTTTTTTACCAGACCTCTTAACGGTGCTAACCAGTGTGTAGTATGCCTTTGGATATAAACCGGTTGTTTCATCTTATTCCAACTCGATTCTTTTCCACAATAGCTTTGTATCAGCTCTGACTTTCGCATTATCTTTTGTCTTCCCCTCTATGTTCATTATGGTGTTAAACACATTCTTGAAAACTTTTTTCTCAATGTGCATCACATTCAAATTGTATCATATGAGAAGGGAACTCCAATAAGGCAAATCTAAAAATATGATCATTTTCTTCCAACCACAGTTTCCCTTAGAAATACGAGCATTATGTTCATCAATGCCGACTTCAGTGACCCATTTTCAAACCCAAATGCTCGATTTCCTCCAGAATCTCCTGTCCAGACCGTAATAGGGGGGAGCGAAATCAACCATTTCCCCCTTTTTGAAATGGTTCCTATTACATCTAAATGAGTGATCCGGTGGTAAGAACTTACGATGATTGTTAAACCATGACTACTTCCCACTATTAGGAATAGTTAAAACATCAGTTTCATCCTTACAATACGGACAAGCTAGCAGTCCCTTAGTACTCTAGCCTAACAACATCGAATATGAAGGGAAATCGTTTATTGTCCACATCAAAGTAACTCTCATCTAAAAATTATGTTTACTTGACACATCATATGTCTAATCCCCATCATCCCACAGCTATTTCAATTCTTTAACCAGTGGTTGGAAGTACACATCTAATTTGTACTCAGGGTTATTCAGGCTTGGAATAATTACAATAAGGAACATATACTCCTCTTTCATGCACAACCATGGAGGCAGATTGTAAAGGGTGACTATTACTGGCCATTAGGAGTATTGTTGTATCGATTGGCCAAAAGGTTGAAATCCATAAGTGTCATTCTTACATTCCTACTCTCAGATGCGAAAGACAAATGAGTCTGATTGAAACGCTTCCATGCTTCACCATAGGAACAATGTCACATAACGCCTTCTTCCTCGTTATGGTTGACATGCCACGTCATGTACTTAGCTGTGTCTTTTGATGTATACAATCTCTAAAATCTAAGAGTCAGAGGAAAGTAATACATATTCTTATATGCAACATTTTTCTTCCGCTTCGCAGAACCTCGTCTTGTCCCCTTATACATGGGATGATCACAGAACTTGCAACTCAGCATATCACTATCGGCCCCCCAATATATCATGCATCCATTATTATAACAGTCGATCTTCTCCACTGGAAGTCCCAGAACCTTCACCAACTTCTTAGTACTGTAGAAATTATCAACCATACTGTTATCTTCCAGAAGGATCTTGTTGTCTCCTCTTTATTTTGATGATTCCAAAACTTTGTTTAATTAAACTTATATTCATTGAATATGTGAGATTAATACAAATAGATATAGAATCTTGAAAATCAATATATATTTGCCTAAATTTTATGTTCTGTTAGTTGTTTAAATGTATTGACAGACATTTACATATTTACCACCTTGAATTTCAAGTTCACCACGGTGACAAAGATGGCAGGAAACAAGAAATTAAAATAAAGATAGTTCACCGCCCTGACTTCCAAAGTCACGGTCGTGACTCTCAAAGTCACCGCCATGACTTTTATACAGAAGCGAAATAGATTGTTATCAAGAAAATTTACCACCTTAACTATCAAAGTCACGACCGTGACTCTCAAAGTCATCATCTTGACTTTTACACAGAAGCAAAATGGACTGGTATCAAGTAAAGTTCACCGCCCTGACTTTCAAGTTCACCGCCATGAGCTCAAAAGTCACCGCCGTGAACAAGTCACATCAAACAAAATCTGAAAGATTTTATAGCCGTTGGAGACGTGGAGGGAGCAGTTTTTACTCGGATTTGGAGCCCAACAGTCTCATTTATTACTCCTATAAATACAAGAAGATTAAAATAAAGATGAGAACTCTGGCCAAGTGAAAATCAATTGCTATACACATCAAAAAGTTTCTTTGAGAATCATACTTTGTTTTGAACACTAAGCTAAATTCTTTTTTTTCTTTGTGTGTTCTTTAATCAAAGCTAGTGCATTTCATTGTAACTTTTAACCTAGCTTGTATCCAAGTCTTGTAAGACTCTAAATACAAAAAATATTATATCTTGAATGTGTTGGGTGAAATCCCGTGAAATCTATTGTAAATGGCGAAATCCCGAAGAACTAAGCTTGTAAAGCTTTGGGTGAATTTCTGATAGTTAGTGGAACCCTAAATTGGTTTGATTTAGGAGAAGTGGACGTAGTAGAGGCGATTGTGCTCCGAACCACTATAAATCTTGACTAAGATTTTTCTAACTCAATTTTCTTTGTTTATTTATTTGAATTTGGAACTTATTGCATATAGGGTGTTTATTTGCATTAAAATTTTTAATAATCTTATTTACCCCCCCTTTAGGATTGCCATACTTGGTATTAGAGCTTGTGCTATTGTATTTCATAAAAATCCTACGATTTTAAGAGCTAACGATTGCTATGACAGGAACATTAAAATCTACTTTCCAAGAAGGCCAATGTAGCACAAGGCCACCCTTTTTTTGTGGCACAAACTACAATCAATGAAAAGTGAGGATGAGATTCCATATGAGATCATAAGGTTATGACTTATGTGAAGTTGTAGAAAAGGTCCATTCATTCTAATGGATGCAAATTCTGATAAGCCAAAGGATCCATACAACTACACCAATGATGACAAGAAGAAGTTAGCCTTAAATGACAAAGCTGTTGATATTTTATTTTGTGCCTTGAACGAAACTGAATTCAATACGGTGTCCGCTTGCGAAACAAAACAAAGAAATTTGGGAGGTTCTAATGATGACACATGAATGGAAAAATCAAGTCAAAGACTTAAAGCTAAACATGCTAATCTCTAGCTTTGAAAATTTCTCAATGAAGAAGGAAGAGACCACATCTGATATGTACAAGAGATTCACAAAAATTGTGAATGATCTAAAAAGTCTAGAGAAGACTTTTACTCAAAAAGAGCTTTCCACTAAGCTTTTAAGGTCTCTACCGAAGAAATACGATTCCAAGGTTGATGCAATTGAGGAATCTAAAAATCTTGCCTCAATTACTCTTGAAGAACTTGTTGAAAATCTCATCACCTATACAAAACAAAAGGAAAAAATCAAGAGAGAAGGAAGACACTTCCAAGAAAGGGAAAAATATTGCTTTGAAAGCACATCATGAAGAGAAGAAAGATTCATCTAGTGATGATGAAGATGAAGATGAGATGATGCTTCTTGCTAGTTTAACAAATATCTTTAAAGGGATAAATTCAAGAAGAGAAACTTCAACAAAGAAAAAGGGAAACAAGTTGAAAATAAGAAGAATGAAGTTATTTGCTATGAGTGCAAGAAACCAGGGCACATTAGACTAAATTGTCCACTACTCAAGCACAAGAAGAAGAAGGATAAGAATGAAAGAAGATTCAAAAAGAAAACAAAGGCATATGCAGCTTGGAGTGGGAGTGACACTTCAAGTGATGAAGACTCATCCAATGATGAAGAGGAAGAGAGAACCAACCTTTGCTTGATGGCTCAAGATGATGATCTTGAAGATGATAAGGTAATTCCTAACTCTTATACTTTTGATGAATTACAAAATGCTTTTGATGAATTGATGGAAAGTTTTTTAATTGTTACAAAGGAGAATAAATCATTAAAGAGAAATTTATGCAAAGTGAAATATGAGCATGAGAATTCTTTGAAAGGTAATGGTATAGTAACTGAAAATGAAAAACTCATGACTCAACTTAAAGATTTGAAAACCTCATTTGAAACTCTAACTTGTGAAAATGATAAGATTAAGGAAGAGCTTAATGACTTCAATGAATTTTTGAGAAAATTTTCTATTAGAAGTAAGACTCTTGATGATATCATTTCATCACAAAGAGGAGTATTTGAAGGAAATGAAAAGAAATATGATAGCTTTTTTAAGAAAAAAGAATTTCAACCAAAGGATTTAGTTAAATGTGCTTATTGTAGGTATCATGGACATGTCCCTAGTAAATGTCCAAAGAGACTTGGGAGACCATTTACTATGAGGAAAGTTTGGATTTCAAAGGAATCAAAATCATCTCTTGAGAGTGTGTGGGTTCCTAAGGGAACTAACTTGAGTGGACCCAAAACAATATGGATACCCGAAAAGAGATGAAACAATTTTGTGTTATAGGTCATTTTCATTCCAAAGAAGAAAAAATGGGTGATTGATAGTAGATGCTCCAAGCACATGACCGGAGAAAAGGACCAATTCATCAAGCTTAAGTCCAAGAAGAATGGAAATGTGAGCTTTGGTAATAACTACAAAGGCAAGATTGTTGGTATTGGTTCAATTGGTAACAATGATCTTTCTATCTCTAAAGTTTTATTTGTTGACAAATTGAAGTATAATTTGTTGAGTGTGAGTCAATTATGTGATAGAAGATATAAGATCATTTTTGAATCTCTTACATATGAAGTAATAGATATCAAAATTAACAAAATTGCATTCATTGGTTATCGTCAAGGCAATGTGTATATGGTGAACCTAAATAACTATGAAAACAAAAATCTTTGCTTGTTTTCTTCAAAAGATGAAAATTCATCCTTATGACATAGAAGATTAGGCCATGCTAGTATGGATGTAATTTCAAAATTATCAAGAAAAGATTTAGTTAATGGGTTGCCAAAACTTGTTTTCAAAAAGAAAAATGTTTGTGATGCTTGTGCAAAAGGAAAACACTCTAAAAGTTTTTTTAAATTCAAAAATGTTGTTTCAACTTTTAGACCTTTACAATTACTTCACATGGATTTATTTGGTCTAACAAGAACATCTAATCTTGGTGGTAAATATTATTGTCTTGTTATTGTTGATGATTTGTCTCTGCCCAACTTTTGAACAGTGACGGTTCTAGGACATGGGTAACCATAAGGGTACTGATAACCCGTATAACCCATACATACTAACAAATCCAATGGAAATCCAGCATGGTATCAGCTATAATTACACTATAACCCCAAGATCACAACCTGCATTTCAATTACACTTCTAATAATAATCTCATTCTCTCACTACAATTAATCAATAATCAATTTTCCCTATGGTCATTTTTGCCATTCAATTCACATGTCATATTAATCTCATCATTCAACATTTCATTTCTCATTTATTATTACAACACTTGTAACATATACATATTAATTTCAATAACACCATTTACATACATGAAGCATCTAAGAGATTTTAAATTTCATACACAATTAACTAACAATATACAAATTATTACATTGTCTTGATAGTCCTCAAGGAAGGATGAATGCTTGAGGAAACAATTTGTCAGAATCCACTATACTTCTGAAATTACTGTTCAACTTCACCTGCATGTACTGGTAAGTGGAAGGGGTGAGTTTTGGGGAAAAGCTCAGTGAATAAAGAATAGAAAGATTACTCTTGATATTTAACATATTCATAATTTATAATGAGTTAAAGAATAATTCATTTAATAACTTGCAACAATAGCATACGTGTTAATAAGATTTTTATTTAAAATGGAACATATTATGTATATCTTAGTTAGAACGGGATTTTGAATTTTAGATTCTCAATATATTACATATATTTTCGAATACTTTAATTTATAACTTTCAAAGTTTCATAAGAAAACTTTGTTCATTGAATTCATTATTTATAATGGGGTATAATTTTTTTTGGGACACACCTTCGATTTTATAACAAATAGCATTTTGAGATGCTAACACTTTAGCAATAAAGGAAACATAAACTATATTGATCTCATTATCTATGAGTATAGCAACTCAATGATTTTAATTTCAGTAGAACGTTAATCATGTAACTTTCGATATGTTTAGATCATTTAAAGATAACCCTCAATAGAGGTTGTATACACATAAGCATTTAGAATTGTAAGGTTCTTGAGATTTCAATCTCTCCATATATGAGCACATTTTAGGAGTTTATAAACTTTAAAATATAGACAGTTTTTATTCAGTATATCTTTGACATAGAAACACACACACACACACACACACATATATATACATGTAGGCATTGAAATTTATTTATCATATATATATATATATATATATATATATATATATATATATATATATATATATAGATTTTCAAAATCGATAATTAACATACTGAAAATTATATACTCATATACAATTGAGTTTAAAAACCAATGATCTACATATTTATGTTAAAATAATAATAAAGCTTATAAATCACATATAATTAACTTTATTATTAATTAAACACATTAAATAATAAGTGGAATACAATTAATATTTAATATCCATTAAGAACATATAACGAAAGTATTTTAAAGATTAAAACTTTAATTATAATATTTTCTACATTTTTATATAAAAAGAAATATACTACATTTTATATCAATTAAAACTCCTTATTAAATAAATCATTTATAGTTAAAACATTAAATTATTTTATCAATATATGCAACTTAAGCATTTAAAGAATTAACTTTTGAATTAATAATTCATACACTTGTATAAAAGTATCCATCTAGAATTAAAAACATATATATATATATATATATATCAAAACATTGCATTTGATTATTTAGATTAACTATACATATATATCTATAAATCTTAGAATTTATGGAAAATACATATTCCATTTAATTCTTGATTTTAATGAAACACTTGTAAATAGATTTTGAGGATTAAT
>CATKHJ010587127.1:0-27509 GCA_949750685.1 Vernicia montana | reverse complement strand
CAATTGGTTGAAGCATGCAAATATAAATTTATCTTCTGGTAGACCATAATCTGATCGCTTGTGTTGGCAAGTTGGATCCAAGACATCCAGATTTTTCTGACAAATAATAATAGCAGTTTCAGAGACTTGGGTCACAAAATTGAGATAAATAAAACATGGTTCAGTGCATATAGAAGATTTAATTTCTACCAGGATTTTCAATGAGAACATACTTGTTTATAATCATTCACAAAGTAGCAATGAGGCATGTGAACAAGCTTTTCTGAATAAATATGCGAGTAACGAGTAGGTGAAACAAACTGCAAGAAGAGAGCATATATCAGACAAATATGGAAAACAAGAGAACAAAAAGATTGATATTAGATTGAGATCAATCTCCCACCTCATCAGTGACCAAGTAATCTATGTATGTAGCTCCTGTGGTCCCAGGAAATCCCATGTATGAGACCTGTATGGGTGCAGGCTGCATAGCAAATATTTCATTTCTGGCACCCTGCATGATCATACAGAGAAAATTTTATAAGGAATACTCACATGTAAAGTTTACATTCCTGAAATACATGAATAAGAAATAAGATTATGCTACGAGACACATTAACAAAGTCATTTGAAATCCAAGACTGAACAGTTCATTGGTAAGAAGAAATTAAGGGATTATTACATCCAGCATCCTGAGCTTCAAGGATTATTACAACATAAGACCCAAGCTTTGAAACTCTATAATGTTGATTCCGAACTTGATAAACCGTTGCAATTGAAAACTTCACAAAATAACTTTTATTTTCTCCAAATTTCATTAATTTCTCTGTGAAATTTTAAAAATAAAGAATCTGCAGGACCCTGAATCTAATCAAGCAGAAAAGTTTATGCTTTCAATACAATAATTGATATGTAAATTGTAGTTAAAAGATTCAAACTTGTGTAAAATTCTAAGATTTTTTTTTTTCACATAGTAAACTATTTTGGATAAATCATAGTCAAATCAAAATATATTCCACGTGTACTCGAAATTCCAAAATAATTTTGTCAATAAAAAAAGGGCTGAAACGAATTTCAAAGTAAAATTCAGCAAGAGAAGGTATAGAAATACAAAACCAAAAATTAGTGTTGACATTCTAACGTTTCAAAATAAGTGATTCAATTTGCAATAACCCAAAATTTCTTGTTGACTGTAATTGTCTCCCAAGAATTAAATAGACCATACCTTGGTATACCCATTAAGATTGATGAGGACCTGTATCTTATCCTCATTAATCAGTTTGGCAATCATATCTGATGACATGGCAGAAACATCTACAAAATGCTCAGCTTCAGACTGGATACGCTGCCTCCATTCAGTGCCATCATTTGGACTCAAGGCATAGCAGAAAACCTGCAAACATTTTGTTAGCTCTACCAAACTCTTACAGAAAGGAAGAAAGGAAGGGATCTGCATGTTAGAGCAGCTCCTCCAGCAAAAAAGAAGAAAAAGAAAAGAGAGAAATTCAAGTTTTCGAACCTCAACATTTTCTTTGTTGTGCATGCCAAACACAGATCCCATGAGGTGTGACAAGGGGTGATTACCAAAGTCACTACTCACGTAACCAATCCTGAGTCTCTCACTTCTACAATCACGCTTTATAGGAATTGGCGGAGGATGGTTGAAGGGAGGAAGTCCAAAGCGAGATGCAATTATGGAGCAATGAGCTGCATACTTACGGCTTCAAAAAGGAAAAGGAAAAATGAGAATGAGAAGCCTTATTAGGTCAATATAGAATGATCGCAAATTAATCCAATATGACAATCATACCTTATATCAAGTGCTAGCATTGGATCAATGGGATATGCAATAGCATGGAAAGGTTGAACACTAGGAAGAACGGACATCTGGAACGATACAATTATTGCAGAAAATACACAAGCTTCATGTGAGTATTTAAGAAGGAAACAATCTGAAGAATCTTTTGAAGAACAAAACATCATAACTCTTACAGTAATCTGCCTCCGGATAATCCCTTCAACTTCTGTGAACATTTTATCACGATCCTCCCAACTGCAGACACACTGAGAAGAGTATCCTCAAAACACATTAGTTCATTAGAAAACACGTTTCTTCTATATAACATAAAAAAGATTCCCCCAAAATTCTTCATCAGATCAGCTTAAACAAGCCAGAGTGCCACAATTTATGAGCAAGACAGATAAGGAAAAAAAAAATTAAGAGAAGCACCAAATTTCATTTTGATGATACCTGTAATGTATGCAGAAGGTTGCAAGTAGCTTCAGGAAAGTCTGTTCGAAGATGCAATGCCTGCCTATAGCTCTTTATAGCAGCCTCCACATGTCCGCTGCATAACATATGATCTACTTAATGGATGTAAAACTATAGTTCCATAACTGAATATAGCCGAACAGCTACAGCATTTAAATTCATTAATCAAATAGAAACTTCGAAAAAAAAAAGGATTCAAGATGCATATTTTTAAGCTATTCCAAGAGTGCGAAGTTCGATGATCAGAAAATTTTGGCATGGAATATGGAATATCCCAGTACAATACCTGTCTTTATAAGCTGAAGCCAAATTTGCATGAGCTTCAGCCATATTTGGCCGTATATTTATAGCACGTATGTAGTCCTGAATTGCTTCACTTACTCTACCAATCTCCTTGTATGTGTTACCCCTATTTACAAGTCCATCAGCAGCCAAGGGATCAATGCGGAGAACCTCATTGTAACAAGATATGGCATCCACATAATTTCCCTGCCATAAAAATAGTGTAGTCAGGAACAATAAAGAATCCAAAGTCCAAATGCTGATGTTCAATTTTGGTAAAAAATCAGAGACCTAGCTGGCAAACTGAAAGTGCTCCAGCTGCCATTACCTGTTGCTTATAGATTACAGCAAGATTGTTAAAAGGAGCAGACAGTCCTGTTGTGACTGCCAATGTAGCCTTGTAATATGAAGCAGCAGTAGATGCCATGTTCCTGGATTCTCTCCATGTAAATTTCAATTTTTGTCATAAATCATATCTAGTTGACATAAATGAACAACAATTCAAGAAGATAAAAGAAATTCAATATCATATACCATTCCATATATATATTCCCAAGGTTGGTAAGAGCTTGTGGATGGCTCGAATGTAATGCAAGGCATTTCTACACAAGACAGAGAAAGAGTTGAGAAAAGTTTAGAACTATATAAATGGAAGCCAATCAGAAAAAAAAAGAAATGAATTAAAAAACAATGAAAAGCGCACTTACATTATAGCATTGAATTGCTTCATCCACTCTACCCACATCTTTTAGTGCATTTCCCTTCCAATGGAGAATAATTGAGAAGTTAAAGTTAGTCAATACCGTGATTCAAAATTGAAAGATCCAAGCCAACAGAATAGCAAAAAGGGAGGAAAAAAGAACAACCAAATTATTGTAAGCCTCCAAAAATCTTCCATCGCAGGCAATGGCTTGCTTATAATGAAGAATTGCCAAATCCAGTTGGCCTCGCTCATAATATGTACTGGCCAAATTTCCTGTGCCATGTATATGGTCAGGTAAAATTTTACATGCAAATGTGTTTTGCAGCCTTTGACCTAGAATCATAAAGAAGAAATAAAAACAAATATGTAGTGCCTTCTAATGTCCAGTGCTTCAATAGATTAAAATAAGAATAACAAAGCAGTTTACTGAGCCAATGCTACTAGTAAGGAAAGAAGGCATTGACCATAGTCAGGACCCTAATAAGGAAATCTAACAGCAATTACTGATTCTTTTTCATGATAATAATAAGAAAGTATTAATTCCTTTAATGACAACAGAATAAGTGAAGCTACATTCAGTGATAGGTCCACCATCCACCTCAACAAGACGAACCAAATGTGGGATACGAAAAAGAAATTGCAACACCCTTCATCAACAAAGAACATATTAAGTGAACATCTGCAAAATTACATCATAAGGGATTGCAAGGACCAACTGCCACTAGTAACTTACCAAAAGCAACTGCATAGTTTGGCCGTGTCTGAACAGCTCGTTGGTAGCACACAATAGCCTCTTGGGGCATTCCCAAGGCCTGGAAAAGGCAAAAGAAACATCTGGTTTTCCTCCAGTACAGCAATAATAGTCCAGCACACTACCTAATGGACAAAAAGCTACAATAGCTTACCCTATAAACATTTCCAAGGCTTAGGTAGGCATCAGGAAATGTGGGCTTGAGTTTTACAGCTTCCTGGAATTCACATTGTAAAATCAAATTCAGCATATTTTTACAATGAAGTAGAATGTAGAAACATTTACAAACTTTGACTACATAAATTCAACATATGTAGAAACATTTACAAATGTTGACTATAACTTCAATAAAACCTCCAAAAATAACAAATAAAAGCAGCATAATAGTGCTTGCAATCCAAGCAGCAGTCAACAAGGAACTCAAAATGAAAGCAAAACGGACCAAACTGATTATTTTCCATTCACTCAAAGTTCAATTGAAAGCCATCTAAAAGGAATTTTTCGAAAGCTTTTGATACAATGACCATAAGAAAGATTTGATATGATACTCGGGTGATAAAATAACAGCAGAACTAAAGAGGCATTTGAAGCAGTCAAGCAGATAGTGAATCAGACCCAAAAAAGAGAAGTAATAAAGCCAAATACGATTGGAACATATTTTACCGTGCCTAGAAGAAAAAAACAATAAATGCAGAAAAAAAAGAGGGCATAAACAGAATCAAATATACCTTATAATATTGAAGAGCTCTGTTAAGATCACCAGACTCCAAAAAGAGACCAGCAAGATTTGACCACGCAATAGCAAAAGTTGGTTGTATGCGTAAAGCCTCAAGATAGCAGCTGTATGCCTGCAAAAATGTTAGATTCTGACAATTTGGAGTCTTGCACATGGAAGTTACAACTAGACCAACCATCATCTGTGCCCTGGCCTGTAGATAAAAACTTGATATCTGTATCGAACTGTGATTTAAGACAGTTCCACACATGAAGTATGTCAATCAGTAACTTCACTGGAAAAGGAGAGACGCACACTACAAAAATCTATTTATGGAAAGGTTGTCTTCCTTCCATGACATCAGGAAGGGTACGAGTTTGGGCCAGGTGAATCCAGTATAGAATTAACTCGAACTGGGATGGCAGGTCGCCAATGGACCACTTCCTCCACCATGATTGGAAGGGGAAGTGGTCTGTCAGTATTCTAATCCTAACATTGGGCAGGGTAGTGGAGAAAGATATCAACACTTGAAGTAACCAAAATCCCAAAGTCCAAAAAATTTTTAAGCCACATCTGACCATTATGAACAACATAATGGAAAGTAGACAACATGAGGCAACACTAGATACTTACTTCTTGCACCAACCCTTGTGCCTTCATTAGATTCCCAAGGTTGCTATGAGCATCAACCTACATGCCAATTGTCAGGTAGGTTACAGCTGATTCTCATTCAAACCATACAATTTACAACTTCAAAGAAAGCAAAATCCTTAATTTTCTTTTCATTTGAGCCATCCAAGAAATAGCTAACTAGAGCATCAATAAATGATCATAATCATCATAAGACAAAATATACCAATAGAGGATTCAACGCCAGTGCTTGACGACAGCATTGTGCAGCCTCATTAAGCCTTCCTTTTCGCATGTATGCACTAGCTAGGTTTGACCAAGCATCAGCAAAGTTGGGTCGAAGCTGCCATGAAAACGAATCGAAACAAGATTTAACATATTAATAAAGATTACAGGGGAAAAGAAGGCAGACAAGAGGCCTTATATCTGACAGCCAACTTGCATGCCAATTTTACAACATGAACCATCATCGAAGGAAACTCAGATGCCAAATCCCCTGCTGCTTTATATATGCAATGCGAGGATCCATAATGCTTATATTATAAACCTAACATTAGGCATGGCAATTAGCCTCAAAAAATTGAGCCCCATAGCCACCGAGTCAGCACTACTAATAATGAAGTGGGCCTAGTAACAAAAAGTTTGCCAAACAAGGGATGGTACAAATTGCCCAAAATAAGATTTGAACCACCTCCCCCCCCCCCCCCCCAAACCAGCCCAGTTTAAATTAATTTCCATTGTCCACATTACAACATGGTTTAAACTAAGGTGCTTCCAGAAATTTTCTACTCCTGTCTCCCCCAAATTATCCCTCCTTCCAGGGACAATTTTTGCTGCAACAATCCAGTCATCTGATTTGTCCATGACTAGTACCTACAGTTGCAACAACTTTCTTACAAAATTATTCACAGATCTTCAAGTTACTCCTTTATTCATGGACATGAAGTTCTCCTCACATTAGGTTAGGTCATTATTTATGTTTAATTTTTTCATCTGCCAAGTTTCTAGTATATGAGGGAAATTGCTGGATTTCATTTCTAACAAAGGGCAGAATTATAAAGATGTATAAAATAATAAACAGGATAAAACATAAAATCGGTTCATGATCAAATTTGTTGCCAGGTTGATTTTCTTTGGTTAATAAAGTGCAGAAATCAACATGATCTAAAACAAGCTTAGCAAGATATCAACAAAGCCTTGTTGACAAGGAATCCCCTTTGCCTGAACCAAGATCAGTGCAGAGAAGATTATAATATTTTGGCAGGAGCCTGGTTTGAGGGGAAAAAGTACAAACTTAAGAATTCCAAGTACCCATTAGAAGTCTGCATCTTAAATAAACTAAACAACATATTGAAGTCCTTCGGTACCATAACTTCCCAGAAAATTATTTAACTGAATAAGCTAGGAATCAACTAGCTGATAAAATAAGTGTGATAAGTGTGTACAAACCTCAATGGCAATCAAATAGTAGCGAATTGCAAGATCAATATCACCCTTTTCCTGTATTAAATGATAAGCAACACCATGAGTGGGAACAGCAATTTAACAGCTTAATCAATACCCAAAACACATTATTAAGGCTCAAAATCATCCATAAAGATAGTGTTACCTTCCAAGCATTTGCCATGTTTCCAAAACACTCGGCAAAACGAGGCTCAAGTCGAAGAGCTTCCTCATTTTTGGCAATGCACATATCATAATCATGCAACTGCAAAAGAACAAATACAGAACTTTAAAATTAGACCATTTCAGGTTCCATAAACAATTAAAATAGGACAAGCATCTATAGCAATACAAAATAACAGCACCCAACAACAACAGCTATATTTAAATAAAGAAACCTGATAATAAATAGCACCCAAAAGAAGAAGATTATCAGTGCGCAGTGGGCTTCTCTCATAAACAGCACTGCTATGCTCTAGTGCCTGCTTATAGTTTCCAGCCTTGTACATCTGATGAGCAAGGGCCAAGTGCATGTCTCCATCAACTGCTTAAAAAAAAAAAATTATAGCACATCAATCCATAATTTTAAAAAAATTAATAGAGTACCAAATCAATTCATTTAAGTAATAAACATATGGCAATCATATCAACATTACATAGCCTACTCTCTCTAGCTCAGAATAGCTAAGAAACTAGAATCAAACAGCAGCTATCTTTATTTACAATTATTCAACTGAAATTAATCCGCGTGAATTTTTTTCTAAAAAAAAAAAAAAGGGAACACAGAGAAATCCTTCAATTTTCTAAATATAACAAACAAACAAAAAAGATTAAAACCTTAAAAACAGTAGCTACATACAGCCAATCAAGCACACACATATATATAAGAGAATGATCAGCAGAGAACTGACCTTCATGATGAGAATCACGGCCCTTAAAAGGCACGAGACTAAGCGAAGACGATGATGGCTCAAGCTTCACCTGGAAGGTGGCTTCATCGCGAGCCGAGCCGAGAGAAGCTCGAGCTCCGTTCTGCAACGAAATCATTCTGATCTCCTAAGTCCAAAAAACACTCCACAAAAATCAACCGCTCCCCCGCCAAAATCCAACCATCAAAACAACAAACAAACAAACAAACGATTCCAGATCAGATCCAAAACCTCCAAACAAAGAAAAAAAAAATATTGAAGAAGAAGAAGAAGCAGCAGCGAAATCGATTCAGAAAAACCCTAGCGTCGCTAAATTGCTAAAATTGGGGGTTTTCTCGAGCTTTTTGCTTCTTCGATTTTGTATTTTTTCCTCTTCAAAAACTAAAATGGAAACTCCTTTTATTTTTGTTGTTTTGTTCAGAGAGAGTATATATATAAATAAATATGAAATAAGGTGTAGGATGGTGAGGATAAATCTGGGCCGTTGAAGTGTACGGCGATTAAACAGTTGTCATTGCTTTTGTATTCGGAGATTCGGTTTGGTTCTGACACGTAATCTATGTAGCTTCTTTGATGAGCTGGCTTTATTTTTGTCCTTATTTGGTAAAAAATATTCTTCAATTCCGTTTTTCACCAAAATTCTAAATTAAAAATTGGAAAGGAAGTAAATAATACGCACTGTTCTTCTCAGATCTCAGTGGATGTTTTTATCTGGAAAATTCATAGTTAAATTAAATAAATAAATTTATTATTATTTTTTTTTTTCGCCAAAGAAATTAAATAAATAAATTATTCCATAAAAATAAATATTTTAAATTTATGGTCAATTATATTTTGGACCTTTGATTATAAAGTACGACCGTATTTTTAGAAGATTAAAATTAAAATCTTATCCATCTATATATTATTTTTATATTGACAAAAATGTCCTTGATAATTTAAATGTTTAAATTATATATATCGAAGTTAATTTTTTTTCATCAACATCAACAAATAGGTTGAATGATGAAACGAGAAAATATTTTTAAGGGCCGAAAATAATAAAATAAAGAAATTTATATTTGTATTATTTATTTTTATAAAACAATAATAATCTAATCTAATAGTATATTTTTTAATTGGGAGATAATATCAAATCCCATTCATATATAAAACTAATTAAAATTTTATATGTGTACTAGTTATTTCTTTTAAAATTCCATTGATATGTATTAATTTTAAAGTCTAGAAAATAAAAATATTTTTAACAATTATCATAAATAAATATTCAATTTTTCTATTGTATAAAAATAAAAAAATTATCAAATGAATATTGTTAACTGTTCTTTTATTGATAAATAAATGCAATATTGTTTCATTTATGTAAATGTTTTGCATAAGATACCATTAATGTGAAATAGATAAAAATAAGAGTCTAAGAACTTTAAATATTCAATAAGAATAATAGATACATCTAAAAGGGACCACTATAAGATACCATTAATTCTACACATTTTCATTTTTCTTGGACTTGGGAAGAAAATTTTTGAGAGTATAGTTCTAATATTGGCTTAGCAGCCAAAAAGAAAGGATGTAAGGCAATCAAACATTATTTTTTGTTAGGAATATACAAGGGTAGTCTGTGCTACTCTTTGTAACTAATAATACCTGATTAAGGATGAATTAACTGCTAAAAAATCATCCCATTCTATATCAAAATTATTTATTACACATGTACAATCAGTTCATCACTTGAAGTAGCATGATGACTTGGTGATGAATCAAAATGTCCTTCACTCGGAGATGAATCGATGTGTGCTATTCGTTTATTAGACTCGATGAGCATCAAAACAGCTTCCCTCATTGTTGGTCGATCGAAAGGAGACATATTTGTGCAAAGTAATGCAATTTTCATCACAGTAATCATGTGAGAGACAGTATTTTCATCTTCTAGATCGAGTCGAGCATCAAGTATTCCAGGTGACAATGTATGAACATGAATGTAATTTCTCACCCAGGTTACCAGATCGCCACCTTGATCTAGTGGTTGCACAGGTGTTCTGCCAGTCAGCAACTCCAAAAGGACAACTCCATAGCTATATATGTCGCATTTTTCAGTCACTTTCATGGTGTATGCATATTCTGCATTTAGCATGACCAGAATTATTCATCAACATTGCAATTTACTGGACATAAGCAATCGATGAATCCATGACACATGGTATGACCATAATACAACCAAATGAAGTGTAGCCAAAAATAATTTGAGGAACTTATTTTCTGAATTGCTCCAGTCTAGTAACTTTTTGCTTTTGGTTTTGACAGACAAAAGTATTAGCAGAACTCAAGTGTTTTTTACTTCACATACAAGGTTTATACCATGCGGAGTGTATGCAAATATCAATACTGATTTATGAATAAAAAGTATCACAAGATAGCTTACCCGGGGCAATGTAGCCATAAGAGCCAGCAACTGCAGACATTGATTTAGACTGTGGCATGTCAATCACCTTTGCTAACCCAAAGTCCCCAACATGAGCTTCAAACTTATCATCAAGCAAAATGTTATTTGACTTTATGTCACGATGAAAAATTCGGGGCTTGCAATCATGATGCAGATAAGCAAGACCATGAGCAGCTCCAAGGGCAATCTTGAATCTTGTCCACCAATCAAGACTACAGGATGCTCCATGGAGCAATTCTCCCAAACTACCCTTTGCCATGTATTCATAAAGAAGTAGATTGGAACCTTGGTGGTAGCAAAAACCATATAACTTCACTATATTACGATGCCTGATATTTCCCAAAGTCAAAATTTCGGCTCTGAAGCTATTATCAATTGTACTTCCCTCCCTGTTAGATGCTAGCTTCTTAACTGCAATAGTGCGACCACATGGCAAGACTGCTCTATATACAGTTCCACAAGCTCCCCTTCCTATCACGAAACTATCATCAAAATTGTCAGTGGCTGCAACCAAGTCCTGGAAAGTGAATCCTTCCTTTGGAGAAAAGTAAATATCTGAAACTGGAGTAGAGAATGGTTTATCTTGCAAAGGAGCAACTATTTCAACTGGACGTCTCATGAAGTATATAATTACTATAATTAAAATGAGAGATAAGCCACCAACAACAGCTGCAACTATCGCAATGATTTTACCGAAACGGACATTTTTTCCTTCTGTATCTGAAGGGAGATAGGATGATGGAGATTCACTGCAATTACCAAGAAGACCACCACAAAGCCCTTCATTTCCAAGAAAGCTGCTGTTGCCTGTGTTTAGAAAGAGTGGCAAGGAAGGTAAAGGCCCACTTAGGTCATTGTAAGAAAAATTGCATCCGAGTAAGCTAGACAGGTTCCTTAAGGAATCCGGAATTTCACCAATCAAATGGTTGTTGTTGAGCAGCAGGAATTCCAGTAACACAAGATTTCCAAGCTCTGCAGGTATTAAACCAGAAAGATTATTATAGCTGAGGTTTAATGCAATCTGCAAGCTTGAAAGGCCACCCAACTCAGCTGGGATCTCACCCGAAAATAGGTTCCCTCCCATTTGTAACTCAGTTAGGCGACTCAGATTTCCCACCTCCAGAGGTATAACGCCAGAAATTTGATTGTCTGAGAGCTTGAGAAGCTCCAATTGGGAAAGGACTCCTACCTCAGTTGGTAAAGCGCCTGAAAAATTGTTCCAGCTGAGATCAAGTCGTTGAAGCATCTTGCAGCTGAAGATATCTCGTGGTATCCTTCCACTAAGCAGATTAGATGAGATGTTAAAGGTCACCAATTCAGAAAGTTTGCCAATCTCCCTTGGCAATTCACCTGTAAAGTAGTTATCTGAGAGATGCAGCCTTTTCAAAACATGGCAATTACCTATCTCTGGAGGAATTGGACCATTAAACCTGTTCTGACCCAGTTCAATACCAGAGAGATTAACCAGCTTGCACAAATCAGTTGGAAAACTCCCTATAAGGTCATTTCCTGCAAGATAAAGTTGTGCCAATGTCTTGCAGCTAATCACACCATTTGGGATATAACCTGTGAGGTTGTTTGACCCAAGGTTCAACAAAAACAGGTTAGTATTTTTGCAAAGATAAGGTGGAATTCTTCCAGTTAGGTAGTTATTTGATAAATCAACCACCCAAAGTTTTCCATATATTCCAAGCCCTTGTGGAATGCTACCACCCAATGAGTTGTTGAAGAGCTGCAACATGATCAATTGCTTCAAATACTGGAACCCAACAGGAATAGTACCAGTGAGATTATTAATGGACAGATCAAGCCTTGTCAAGTTTACCAAAGTAGTGAGCTCATGTGGGATGACACCGGTGAGCTCATTCTCAAAAAGATAAAGCAATCTCAATCCAGTTATCTTAGTGAACTCTGTTGGAATCACTCCAGTCAACATGTTCTCAGAGAAATCAATCTCAACTGCAGAAGACAAATTCCCAATCTCTTTTGGGATAGTTCCATTCAAGCTATTTCTGTAGAGGTATAACCTCTCCAGATACAGAAGGCCACCAAGCTCCTCAGGTATAGCACCCACAAGATTGTTGTCATAGAGAGCAAGAGTCAACAAATTTGTACAATTGCTTAGCTCTATTGGAATAGACCCTGAAAGCTTATTACCCCAAAGGACTACATCTGCCAAATACTTGAGCATTCCGATCTCTCTTGGTAATTCCCCACTTAATTGATTTTGTGCAAGACCAAGATACTGCAAATTCTCACATCCACCTATCTCTGGAGGTAAGCTTCCTGATATCAAATTCTGCCCTGCTCTAAAAGTAGTCAGATTTTTAAGGTTGCCAAAAGAAGCTGGCAACGATCCAGAGATATTATTACTATAGGCAATCAATTGTGACAAGGAGGAAAGTTCACCAATTTTCTCAGGGAAAGGGCCAGATATTCTATTATTGGAGATATTGAAAATCTTCAAAGAAGAAAGTTTTACTACTTCTACAGGAATCTGACCTTCAAATTGATTATTGTTTAGACGAAGAACCTCCAAATTAGAACAATTCCCAATCTCATTTGGGATATTTTGAAACAACCCATTAAAAGAAAGATCAAGATAAACCAAATGAGCCAATCCACCAATACTTGGTGATAAAGAACCAGAGAGATTCTTATAGCTCAAATCAAGAGACCAAACCACTGGATTGTAATAACTATTATTAGTGCAATTCACACCTTTCCAACCACAAGGGTTGGAATCATTGGTATTCCAATCACTCAAATGGTTATTTTTATCAACTAATTTGCTCTTTATATCTAACAGGTATTGACCCTCAAAATTAAGCCCTAAAGATTGATGAAACAAAAGGAAAACTACAAGAGCAAATACAGTGATAGAGATAGACCCACATGATATTTTCTCCATACCTAACAAATAGAAGTGGAAAAAGGCAAAAATATACACTCAAGATATTGCATTCACATAAAGAATAGAAAATTCATGGCTGGATACAAAACAAAAGACCAAAAACTTGAACTACCCAGATAATTGATCATCTTTTCAGACTCGCAAAATTATCAAATTTTATCACAGAACTAGCCAATTCTATGTTTCAAGAAGATTACAACATATACAAAGACAAGGAAAACACAAGAAGAATGACTCTACATACCTCTTGGGTGAAGTGAAGGACCAACCAGAAGAAAGGAAATAACCCAACCCAATAGAAAAACAGAGGAATGGAACAGAACAAAACAGGGAAGACAAATTTGAATATCCCAGAAAATAAAAATTTTAAGCAGAGATTTGAATAAAAGAGATAGTTTTGTTTAATGGGTGTTTGAGTTATAAATCTTAAGTGCAATGGCTGGTGACAATTGTCAACTTCTTCTAATTATCTCAAAGAATAACAGAAAGCAAATTGTTCGTTTGGTCCTCAAGGCAATGATTAAGAAAATCCTACTGGGTTTGAATAGATTATGTTGTATATGTTCATTATATTCAATTATTCATATATGAGAGAGAGAGAGAGAGATGGCCGACAAGGCATGAAAATACTTACATTTCTGCAATATTTTAGTGCTTTGGAAAGTGGAAAGTAAACTGAAAGTGTTTTGTCTTTTCTTTCTTGATTTCAATTTCTGTTTTGCAATATTTATTATCTGTCATAAATGTAAACTCTAATTTTTAGGTTTTTCTTTTAAATAAATTTGGCTCCGGTACTTAGGGGATGGATGGTAGTGCCTCCAATATTTCTAAAAAATCTTAATATGTATCGGGAAATTATATAAATTTAAAAAAAAAAAAAAAGAGTTTCGTCTCCCTCTAAATTTTTTTAAAAAAAAAAAAAATTACATTAGCCTTTCAAAATTAAAATGTTAGATTTATAATTTTACTGAAACTCAAATTTAAAATGTCTTAAAAATAATTTTACTGCTACTAAATTAAAAATTTATTGATTAATTTTGAGGCTTTAAACATTTGATTTTCCCTTGTACTTTCATACTCTTTTCACATGAATTGAGCGCTAGATTAGAGTCTAATTAATTTTAATAATTAATTATTAAGACATTATCTTTCTTTAATGCTAACAAAATTATTAGGATCAATTATTTTTATAAGATTATAAAGCTAAATTGTAAATTAATTATAAAAGTTATTGACTTAATAATTCATAGGTTGAGGCAAAAAAAATTAATTTTGTTGACCAAATCTTTTTTTAAGGTGATAATTGACCCTAATACTCTATTCTCTTTAAATATTTTTTTTATGTATTGAAAAATTAATTTATATAGCAAAAATGTATGAATCATTAATTAATATTAATAGTTTTGAAACATTAATAATTTTGGTGATTGACTGTTTATTTATTAATAAATAAAATTATAAGTGAAAATTGAACTCTGTTAAATATTATTTGACAAAAAAAAAACTCTTAAATATTTTTTCTATGCATAATAAAATAAAAATAGATGGGAAACATGACGTGTGTTATGCTATTTTACACGTATAGTGCACTTAATCCTTCCATTGTATTTTATTTTATATTCGCATGATATTAGTCATTGCTGACGACTTTCCTCACACATCATTGTTTTTTTTTTTTTTTTTTTTTTTTTTTTCCAGAGGTATAGTTATTTATTATTATTATTATATTATATTCATTCTTATTTTGCACTTTATAATTTTTTTTAATTTTACTAATTATTGTTTGGTAATCACATGCCTCTAGTCTTATTATTATTATTATTATTATTATTTTTGCCAAAGGTCTTAAATTTCATGTAAATTCTTTGTTTTAAGTAAAATACAAAAATTAGTTCTATAATTATTTATATAGTAGTGTAGTACTTAGAGGAATTGAACATTGAACTACCACTATGTTGCCCTTTTTGGTATTTGAAATTTTCAAAGTGGCTATAGAAATGCATAATATAAAGCTTAAGAGGTTATGAAATTGACTTTTTTTTTTTTTTATATATATATTATTCTTGCATTGTTTTCAAGTAGGGATAAAGGTTGGGGATTATAAAATTAGGTGGATAAGGATTAGAAATGATATAATGTAGTTCAAAACATTTTGATGAATAAATTTAATTAATTATAAACTATGCACAATTATCATTAGACAAAAAATTAGTGTTTTAATTTAGTGATGAAATGAAATTATTTTAAGAGTATACGTCATGATTCAATTCACACCAATATTAAATTTTCAATTTAATACTTTTAAACAATCATTAAATAAAAATTGGAATGATTTGAAAAATCTCAAATCAAAGGCCTTTAATAGAGTGTTATCATTTTTATTATAGCTTAATCAAAAATGATATTGCATCATTGCGTGTTATAATAAGAGAAAAAAAATAGAGATTTCTTTATCTTGTTTTATGAAAAATAAACTATTTCATCAAGAAAAAAATTCAAATTCAAGCTTCATTTATTTCAATAAATAAATAAATAAATATATTATTTTATTTATTTATTTTTGAGTATTGGAGAAGGGGGAAATCGATCTTGGATCTATTGCTCAATAAAATATGCACCTATCGTTAGGCTATGTCTCGATGTGCATAAATAAATATTTTTTGAGATATGTTTATAGAGCACTTAAAAGTTTTGGTCAATGCAAAACATGTTTTGAAGGAACAAAACTTGCTACTTCATTCTAAAAAATGTCATTTTTTAAAGGTTTAATAAGTAAATTTACTTTGAATTTTGTGCATTTGAGTAATTATATCTTCTTTTTTTTTTTGTGTCAATTATACCCAAACTTTAAAATTTAGTTGCAATTATACCCTAAGTCATAATTATTAGAAAAAAAATTTATTAATTAAAATATCAAAAAACCAAATTGATTCTTAAATTTAGTATACCATAATGTCAAATTAAATTTAAATTTTGATTAAAGTTAATTAAACTTTTTAACTTTGCAAATTTGATTAATTAAATCATTAATTTGATTATTTGTATTTACTAAATTCACAAAATTAAAGAATCCAATTAAATTGATAATATATATATAAGTTTTAAGGTCATTAACTCTAGAGTAGAATTGCAACTAACTTTTCTAATTAGAGTAGAATTAACACAAAATAAAAAATATGATATAATTCCAAAATCATACAAAATTTAGGATAGATTTATTTATTTAGCCTTTTCTAAATAATAAATCACTTTTCAAACTCTTACAAATCTACAAAGGAAGAAGAATATATAATAATCTTAAATATTATTTTAATATACTCTAAAATCCGTATTAATTTTCAATATTGCAATCCAAAAAAAACAACAAATTATTTTCCATAAAACAAATGCACCACTACACAATACAACAACATTTTCTTTTGATTATTGAATAATAAGGAAACTAAATTTTAGAAGTTATAATTATCATATGAAAAAATATTCAAATTATACCAATTGATGGAGCAATCATAAAATTGAACAAAAAGAAAAGTGAAATTGGTAAGATAATTCTTATGGCAATGATTATTCTTATGAATTGAAAGTCAGTATATATATAAAATATGGTGATGGGTTTGTGAGTGGTGGTGGTGTGTATGTGGCTGCCTCATGACTTGGCTGAGCCACCCAGTTTGCTACTGTGGGCCAATTCCTCACAATTTTTCAAGTGGATTTGGCTTTGAATTTTGATGCATAGCATACTGTTGGTAGTGGAAATTTGTAAGTCAAGAAAGTCAACTTTGTGCATTTTCCAATTCCCATCTTGTGAAAAATCCAAAAACTTGAAAAAAATAATAATAAGAAGAGAATAAAAACCCCTAATTGGCTAATTGCCAGGATAAAGTATATGCAAAAGGATAAAAGAATCAATAAAAAATTAAAACATTATTATTTAATAACATCACACAACACTTAAAATTAAAAATTTCATTACTTAATTATTTTAAATTTATTTGATAATTACGTCTTAAAAGTCTAAATTAAATAAAAAATTACTGAAAATAATAAATTAAAATTTAAAATTTAAAATTTATATTGAATGCAATAAGTAATTAAATTTTTAAATATTTTTACTATTTAAAAATTATATCACTTATTTTATTCAGCACTTAAATTTTCATCACTTATTTTTCAATTTTACCAAATAACACTTTTTGCCTAATTCTCTTATCCTTGCCTTGTATTGTCTTTATCTAGAGGTGGCAACTAGCAAATGGCATTAGAATAAATATGTAATTGAGTTGATTTGAGTGAATACATTTTACTATTTCAATTCTCTTTTGATGAGGAACTCAATAATAAAAATTTAATCCAAATTCAAATATTATAATATCTAAACTCAATTTCAACTCCAGAAAAAATTTTAAATTTTAATATAATTTTTAACAAGCTAAATCAAATAAGGTATTGACAAAACGTATGTAAATATTAAACCCTATTCATTTTATAATTGAACTTTAAACAAGTCAATTTTATGAATAAAAAACAAATTATTTAAACTCAATATTTTCATAAATAAGATCATTCAGTTGGATTGTATTGTTAAATTTATAAATCAATTTAAATTTTATTAACAGTAATTTATTTTCTTTAATACTCAAAAGTCATGAAATTATTAGTCTAGTAATTAAATATATGTCTCGTAATATAAACAAATTGAAAATTTAAATTCTAATAATCTATTTCATTAAGAATTTTAAATTTTAAAAAAGGAAAATTGTTGATTATATGATAAGCAATTAACATTCAATCTCCCTCTTTAGATAAGGAAAAGAAAAGAAAAAAATTCCAATCAAAAGCATTGCTTAATTAGCTCTTACAAAATTCAATTATTGGATTAACATAACCATATGGATTAATGCAACAAAATATTATATGTCTTTATTCATTGAAATTATAAATCTTATTATATCAATTATCATCACCTAAGCCAATGATAACAACACAAACGTGTATTTAAAGTATCTTCTAAATTAAAAAGAATACCTTAATTACACCGTCCATGATACATGTCTTGTCATAAAGACATAAACATAAACATAAACATGACATATAAAAAAATAATAAAAAAATTGCTTAATAATCATATAATAAAAGGCAAATTATTCTCACTTATTCTACATTATCTATGAAATTAAACAATAATTTCAAGATTCTCCTTTGAGTTATTAATTAGAAATGTTGGTAGGTATTTGGTTTTTTATAATCCTTTTTTACTCTTCTCTTTTATTCTTTCGTTTTTTCTTTTCCATTTCTTTTTTAAAAGCACAAGGAGATGGAGAAATTTAGATCAGTCCTACTTAATATCCTATCTTACGTGACGTGGTATGTTTTAAAAGAGAAAAATGGGATTAATTTCCTACATGAGAAATAAATTTCAAGACATTTATAAATTTCAATTTGTGTATAAAGTCATTTAATTTTTATTTTATTATAATATAAGATTGCTATTGTTAATTTATCATACAGTTTTGACCCTTTTTTTTTTTTTTTTTTTGTGCAGACTAAAGATTAGAATATTTTTAAGTTTAGAACAAGATTGAAAAAAATTTTACTCGGCTATCATATAAAATTTAGAAGAAATTCCATCATAATCTAGTAATATTGATATTATAAAATTAAAGTTTTGAGTAATTCTATTGACATAAATTGAAATTTAATAGCACATTTAGACACAGCCTAGCAGTAAACAGAGTTGATAAGCTCTCAAAAATGACAAGTCAAAGCTTCATTTCAATTATACAGGCATCTGTTAGAATACAAATGGGAGATAGCAAACACAGCCCCCCCTACTATATGGGTAGACTATACAATTTCATTTCCATCTTTAACAAATTGTTCAGGAAACTACAGCTTGATAACCCCTGTAATCATGGAAAAAGCAATAACTGAAGTTAAAAGGATTACAGGACTCATTCAAGCACCCTTTTGAGGCAGTGTTTCGAATGCAGAAACAGTGTTCTCGAACGTAATCCGATGCAGAGGGGCACCACTTTGCTTTATAGCACAAGCTGTCTTGTCTTCTAGAGGGCAGCGTGCTTTTAGCATAGAGAAAACATGATTGTTCAATCTTCTTGCTTTCTTCATGGCTTCCAGTAAAGTTTCCCATCCCTTCACCAAATAACACAGTAATTGACCAACCAAAAATATTGCAGAATGAGAAGGATAGGATAAAGGAAGTTGTATATTTCACTGCTTATCGTTGTATATGAAATCAAATCACAAAATGATGTTATAAAGTTCCAACACTTATTTCGGAGCGCAGAAAGCACAAGATTATTGTACATGATCTCTCCTAATCAAGAGATAATAGAGCAATATAGTCTTGTACTGGATTTGTGTTAATTGATATGTAAAATAGAGTTGGTTTAGGATACCATTCACAAATTGCAACGTTGAATTAAAAACAGTATACAATAGATAGTGGTTAAGGCTCAGATTGTCAGGGTCAGGAAATGCTAAGATCACGCAGATACATAGTTCTAAACAATTGGATCGATAAAAAGTTCAGATTAGCAACAATTAGACTACCTGGGAACATCCCAGTCCTACAACATGACTTCTAATGGAGATGGTGTGCCTTGTAAATGCCCACAATACAGATATGGGCTCAGAGATCGATAAAACTTTTCAAAGAATTAAAAAAATAATAATAATAATTTAATGTTGATTGAGAGATGAAATTGAAGTGCCTTAATTTTTGTTAGTCTTTTGTCAGAATTATGCCACAATGAAAACTTGAGACACTGCAAAAAAAGTAGATGATGATCTGCAACCATTTGTTTAAAAAGTAACGAGTTCTTAGCCCAAGACAAAAAAAAAAAAAGACACTATAAACAATACAAGATGTCAAAAACTACTCTAGGAATTCATGTAAATTTCCATACCAGACCAAAATGAGGATTCTTGTGCATTTGTGAAAGTGATCCAGCCTCCACCTCAGCAACATTGAGGACTTGATATGAAAAGTCAAAGAGCTCAAAATGTAGTTGTTGCCCGAGCAAGTATATTATAGTGCAACCACCCCAGGCAACTGAATCACCTAGCATTTCATGATTGTTCAATGATGGTCTATCAGACTCTTCCAGGTATCCCTGCAGTTCAAGAATTAGCAACAGATTAGCAGGAAGGAAGCATGGGTATAAAATTTGCATTTCATGCTCATGATAAACTACTTTAATCCGTCGAATTATTTTCTTTAAAATATATAATTAGTGATAATAAAAAAAAAATGTAGATTCCCAGCTAGAAAACATTCAAGGAATAGTAACCCCTGTTTTACTAGTTATGCAATAAAATTATTTTGGCATAACTAAAACATAATAAAAAGATTTACAAGACCATAACACATTCACATGGTTGTTGAAAAGAGTATATTGGTTTATACATAAAATTTTTTTGATCTCATGTATGAAGAATCTATAAATAGACTGAAGTGCGAAGAATCTAGATAGTTAGACTGAAGAAGATTGCTCTGATACATCATCTAATACCAAGTTAAATAAAAATAAAACTTTGTTCCTTACAATTTGAAGGCCACTATATATACGGTAGAAATCTTTTGAAGTTGTTATGTCAATGAACCCCGTCTTTGGAGCAGCACTCCACTTGGTACAATATTTATCAAGTGCTGCACTCGTAAAAGCAAGAGCATATTCCAGCACACTTCCGGTATTTATGTTAGCTTTGTACAGAAGATCTGAAACAAAAGGGAGACACCAGAACTATAAAACAAAAATTAAAGTAAAAATGAAACCTTAAATGGGAATGCAAGGGCAGACGTGCAAATATATAGTAATTAACTGCAGAAATATTTTTCAGACATTATTCTTCCTTGCACTATTTCAGCCATGCACACCAAGTCTGAAATTATTTGCATTTCAAATTTTGTACTTAGGCCTAGGAGCAAAACTTGAACTGAGGCTTGCATCAGAGATGGGAAATATTGTATTAAACATCTGTTATTTTTATCTTCATTGTAAGAATAGTCTTTGGCCCAACTTCCATTTAGTAGAGAGGCACAAGTCCTTTCATTGCATTCTGTGTAAAAGATAAGTCCAAATTTAAAGTTGCTAAGTTCCAGGAATTGCATGAACACAAGCATTCGAAAAGGGATTAGTGAATTGTTCAATAAGGCTTTGTAGGTCCTCTAGACCTTTATGTGATAACTTTCATCTTACAACAACATTCGTCCTGTTACAAAAGTAATCTACAATTAAGAAGTCCAGCATCATGACTCTAAAACAGCAAATCAATATAATGCTCCTGGATATTGCCAGATGCTTGTGATCTGAATTCCTATTTAACTTATACCACTTATCTCTATTCTCCTCTCAATCCTTTCCTCGTAAATCTATATTATTCATTCTTTCTTCCTAAATTCAACCCTCTGCCAAAGTCCATTTCTGATAAATTTGTAATGTTAACTGGTGTGAGTTTTAATCCTTGTTGAAAATTTTTGAGGATAAATAATAACCAATACAGAGTAAATGACTTATTAGGCACCTGCAGCTTCTGCCTGTTTTGACATGGTGAAGAAAGATGAGGGATTTGGACACCCAGGATTAGATACCATTGCGGCAATTGATGATTTGAAGAGATTGACAAGAGGACTATCCCCTCCATCTTGAGAATGCAATATCTGCCCATCTGCACCAGGAAGCAAGCCCAACCATGGGGCTGTTTGCATGAAATGCATAGTATCAACTTCCCTCTGTCAAACATTAAACTGCAACTGTAAGCAGGTAGAAACTTCGATTTCCAATCATACCAAAAATTAACTAGAGGAGCCATCACCACATTTTGTGCACACAATGTTGATATTATGATACATGAAATCAACAAAATAAAATAAAATGAAATTAAGGAGTCCTTAATAGCTTTTACATTCCAGGTTTCCATTCTTCTCTTAATTCTCATCTTTATTTGCTAACAATTATTTAGTATATTATACACTCCTTAGGTGATGAAAAATGGACAAACAAGAGAGAAATTGAAAGATGGAAAAATGAGAGACGATGTAAAGACTCTGTGATGCTTCATCAAATAAAAATAATTTCATACAACTAAAAGCGATGGACAATAATTACAGCACTAACAGGATTAACTTTGGATCTAATCATATTGCAATAATGGTGATACTGCAACATAGGCTCACAAAAGACATTTAGTTTGATGACATAAGTTTGACACTGACTTGCAATCCATTTGAGAACTATATAACAAAAGATGTGAACCTATTGGAGATGAATAACAGAACAGAGTTTGGCACAGCCCCTAGGAAAATCTCCACATGGGATGTCTGTGCAAGGTTTCCAAGCATCCTATCAGGACTAAAACAAAATGTTTTTGTTTGTGCTAGTTTTCTGCTCTAACATTTCTCAACAGCAATGAACTGCAAGGTCAAAATCTCAAAAGCTACCGGTCTAAAATTACTCTTGCTAAATTCTCACACTAACACTCAAAAATGTTGTTTTGCACCCAAACATGATGTAAAAGTGCATTCATATTGCTATCCACATATGAATGTAATGGGTTTGAATGGGTTTAAGTTGATTTTGCTATAAAAAGCATAACACATAGAGTTCCATATGGATTTAAAGTCGATCCCGCCATAAAAAGCTTAATGCATAGAGTTCCATATGGGTTTAAAGCCAATCCCACCATCAAAAGATTAGCATATAGGGTTCCATATTTCAATAGAAAATACCAGGTTCAAAAAGATTAATGAAGAAAATAAGAAGTGAAGTAAATTAATATATCACACAGAAGGCCCAAGTAAACTGAGGAGAAATGCGACTATACAGCACTGAATGTCAATGCTATAAGAACATCATTACACTATGAAAAACTTTAATGCTATCATCTTTTATGCATCTACACCTGTTGTTGAAATTAGAATATCATTAAATTAAGAATCTAGAATACTAACCAATACAATGTCAAGAAGCCCCATCCAATATAATACACTTCCAATCTCCTTTATCCCTCTGAGGACCTCTGCTTTGAGCTCTGTTTTTGTCCCCCAATTAAGATTTTCTTTAATGAGCCTCATACAACCTGAATATAGACTATACAAAGTTAAACAGAAGAACTAATTTTTTGAATTTTCACATAAAATTAAAAAAATGACTCAGATCAACATTAAACCAAAAATTTGACTAAATATGCAATATATTTATATAGCAAACACATAAAGGAATGTTTTAATAAAAAAAGACTCGAAAGAGTATATGCCAATAGACATGTATATTGGTTGTCCTAGAAATAATCATGCATATGCCAATCAACAGTAGTATTGAAGCATAAAGGATCAAATGTTGTTCTCCTATGACTTCATTTACATTTCTAGTTCCCCTAAATAAATATTATCACACTAGATATACCCACATGCTTTTATTCATTAATCCCAAGAAAGTCTCTCTCTTGTCCCTTGCACATTTTACATTTCAATAAAATGTGTAGGTAAAAGTGATGTGCATGTTTTTACATCTCCAGCAATAACAGAAAAAAGAGTAAAGGCACTTCCAGAAACATGACACTACCATGTACCTGCAACACCACCATCGAAAGGAAGCAGTCCAATAGATTTTGGCAATGCTTCTTGTAATCCCATAATCATTGGTTCAAGGGTCGTTAGCTGAAACATGCAGTACATGGAATATTAGACCAAACCTCAATGAATTTGATCTTTGGGAGACTTGATATAAGCAGGATAACATGGAATACTTTATAAACTGATGTAGGGAACAATTGTGTGTTGATATTGATGAAGGAATGCGATGAACAGATCAATCGTTAGAAACAAAACATGGATCCAGACCAAAAATAAAACATAACACTGCAAGGGTTAAAAGTTTGTGAGGCCAAAGTTTCAGACGCTTTATAACGTGTCAGAACAATCCATTCTATGAAAGAACATGCTTAATTGCTTATAGGGAGCAATAATTCAGCACTAAGAGGGAATATAACAAGTTAAGAACAGGTTTGAGATATAATTAACCAAAATATTTAATCCAATACTATTATGTTTTTTTAACTGCAGCATCAGCTTTCAAAGTTTTAGATATGTCATAGGAGAAAACCCACTATGAAGAGATTAAAAAGTTCTTTATATGGGATGATGATAAGAGTATCACAACATGCATGTGGTAAGTAGTCCAAACTCATAATCCACCCACCCTCACCCCTTACAGAAAAAAGGGATCAGAGGAGAAGAGACATAATATATCCTTCAAATAGGACCAAGAACCAATTGTCCTTGAAATTCTGTTTCTACTCAAGAAATAATAATAAGTTAAACTTTGGAAAGCATGGCATACCTTATTTGATATGTGATCAAGTAGGGCTCGAATGAGCCAAGGCAATGATCTGGATCCAAGAAGTCTAACGACAGAAAACATGTGGGGAATTCCAAAGAACCCACTGTGCAGGCGAGCAAAACTCTGATGTGCAGAATTCAACTCCTATCATGCCAACCATTAAGGAATATAAGTTCAAAAATATGAGGGGAAAGGAAAAGTAACGAGAACATCATATTGAGAAGTTCCAATCAAAGTATGGTGACTATCTTCTCACCTGAGTGCCACAATAAAAGTTGGGCTTGGCATAGGGAACTGAAGGTTTTTGCATAGGAACAACGGGAACTCTTGATGATCGGACAAAACGTTGTGTAGTATTGCAAAGAACAAAGTTTGGCAGGAAATCATTTTGCATCTCTGACCAAATCTAACAGGTATAAGAAAGAATTGATAGAGTGAAAACCGGCAAAAATAACCCAGAATCATAAGTTTGAATCCTCAAATTCTGACCTTGTAAAAGTGTACCACCATATCATTGTATTTTCTCTAATAGTCTATAGTGTCTAAAAGAGGTTTTATGCATTGTTGTTTTCTGGAAAAAATTGTGTTGTAGAATTGATACATTGTTAACTGCGGTGTTTTATCAAAGTTGGGAACAATAGTTATAAGACAATTGCAATATATTTGAAAAGTACTGGTTATAATATATGCCAGAACATGGAAATTTTAAGAAAGAAATACATTATAAAATGCATCCAGAACCATGATAATGAATTCATGATAGGAAAAATTACTGCATACACAAATATTAGCACACACACAGAGATTTCCCAAGAGAATGTAAGTCAGAAATAGTTTTGACGCACCTGAGAAGCAAGTCGACTAGAAAATGACACAAGTGATATATTTTCTTGCATCTCATTCAACATGAGACCAAATGAGTCTATAGAAAGATCTTTAGAAAGCAATTCATTGGTGTGCTTTAAGATATCCAGCAATTTTTCTAATTCCTGAAACCAATACAATGTTTTGATTATAAATTATTGATGGAAAAATTAGATATAATTGACTGTTAAAGGATACAACCTAATAGTCTAAGACAGCAGATGGAAAGGCCTATAACTGCATGCATCTAATGGATATGGATTATTTAGCACTATTCTTACATGCAGCCAAACCAAAACATACTCAACATACTTGGCAACAAAACCAACAAATGGCTAAGCCCAATGGATACAATGGATGTGGCATTAACAAGAAGGACACATGAAGACATGCTCAAATATCATGTTCAAAAACCCAGGCAGATACAGATGGGGAGACCCATATACTATGTAACAACGCATAAAACTTTCTAAACTGAATAAATATCAGATTACTTAACAGTTGTATTACTTAGAAGAACAAAAGGAGTGATTTAATTACCACTGTTGCACATAGATCCTGTGACTCAAAACGATCAAAAAGAAACTCAATATTGTCTCTGAAAACTTTGTTCATCCGTTCAGCAATCAAGCTTCTTAAATCGATGGTCCTTCCAAGCAACTGTACATCAAAATAATCCCAAAGAGGTGAGGGAGTAAAACACAGTTTAAACCATATAATCAAAATGAAAAGAAATCCAACAAAGTGCCAATATTATAACTGGGAGTATTAGAAAACGAGGTATGGTTCAATTCTTAAGTTAAGGAATAATTATGTATATGTGCATTTTGATAACTAAGTAATCAAAATGAGAGCACCAGGAGTAAGCAGTTAAAGAGTCCCTTTATGAAAACTACTAACAAAAGTTACAAAAGCAATATGACCACAAAAATATCTATTATTGACAGTGAAGAGTATGGTCCCTCTCTCTACAAATGCTGGAAGGCACTGTACATTCTCAAAATCCCTCAAATTTTACCCTTCAAAATGGCCACAAAATAGCCAGAGGGATGGCATTTCACACTTCCTTAAACCTAGCCCCAAAATGAGAGCCCCTTTAAGCATTTTAACTCTCATTTCTGCATTTCTTTTTTTAGTCCCCAGTAATTCCAAGTAGGGCTGCAAAGGAGACAAACTAAGCTTTGGCTACCTCAGACTTGGCTTATTTATTAAACAAACTTCAAATTTGGCTTGGGCTTGGCTGATTTAGTAAATGGCCAACGTAAATAAAAAGGGAGAAAGGAGGCCTATTTATCAAAGTCAATTGACAAGTATACATGTGTGAACCCTCAATTTTGCACCCTTAAGATGCTGCAACTTGATACCTGCTAATTTTCGTGCGCTACGCAGAGCCGGTACGGCGGTCCCGCTAGCCGGTTAGCGGGCAGGGGTCAAGGGGGCAGCGCCCCCTCGAAAAAATGGATTTTCATGCATAATATTATGAGGAGACTGACAATTTTCTGACCCAGACCGAACTTTCTGTACCAGACAGCACCTTTCCAAAAATGACCAAATTTTCCCTCAAACTGACTGCCAAAACGTCCGATAATTAATTTCGGACCCAACGACACTGACCGATAATTTTTCAGACCTCAGAATAGCCCGAAAACTGACTCGGAAGCTTCTAAAACTGACCCGAAAACTCTAAAAACTGACCCGGAGACCCCGAAAACCCAAAAAAATGACCCAAGGAGCGCAGCCACGTGGTGTCCTCTGGGAGGGCCTGCGGATCCGCAAGGTATCTGCGCGGATCCGCAAGGCCTCCTCGCGGACGTCCTCGAAATCGCCTTGCGGATCCGCCGAGGGGCCTGCGGCGGCCGCAGGTAGCCCATGCGGATCCGCACTGCAGCGTCAGGCTGCCGTGCGGTACGGTCCGCAGGTCTGACCTGCGGATCCGCACGCTGATCTGGCGGATCCTCCAGGCGCGCTCGCGGACGTCCTCCAACCTGACCTGCGGACGCGCGTATCTCTGACGCGCGTCCGCACGCGTGTCCTGCGGCCCTGGACCTTTTTGAGCAATTCCGATTTTACCCCTACCTTTTTCTATTTTTCTGTACCCTTCTTGGTCTTTTTTCCACCCCCATTTTCCCTATAAATACCCTACCCCTTCTTCATTTTAACACACACCAAAAACATTTTGTAGAATTTTCCAAAGTGTTTTCCCCCCTCTCTCTCTCTAATTAGT
>CATKHJ010587119.1:0-17215 GCA_949750685.1 Vernicia montana | reverse complement strand
ACTATTAATTTATCTTTTTTTTTTTAATTTTAAATTTGCAATATGTATATATATAAAATAGTTGCAGATACCAAACATAAACCAAATTTTGGTATACGTATACCAATTGCTGTTAATTTATCTTTTTTTTTTTTTTTTTTTCAAATTTGCAATATGTATATATATAAAATAGTTGCAGATACCAAACATATACTTAATGTATACTAAATTTTGGTATACGTATTCCATTTACTATTATTATATTTTTAAATTTTTTATAAATTTGCAATTTGTATATGTATAAAGTAGTTACAGATACCAAACATATACTTAACGTATACCAAATTTTGGTGTACGTATACTATTTACTGTTAGTTTATCTTTTTATTTTTTTCAAATTTGCAATTAGTATATATATAAAGTAGTTGCATATACAAAAAATATACTTCATGTATACCAAATTTTAGTATATGTATACAATTTACCGTTAGTTTATCTTTTTAAATTTTTTTAAATTTATAATCTATATATTAGTTGCAGATACTAAATATATACTAAATTTTGGTATATGTGTACCATTTACTGTTAATTTATCTTTTTAATTTTTTTAAAATTGTAATATATATATATATATATATATATATATATATATATATATATATATATAATAGTTGCAAATTCTAAACATATACTTAACGTATAACAAATTTTAGTATACGTATATTATTTACTATTAATTTATCTTTTTAATTTTTTCAAATTTATAATTTGAATATATATCAAGTAGTTGCATATATTAAACGTATACTAAATTTTGGTAAACGTATACCATTTATTGTTACTCTATATATTTTTTTAATTTTTTCAAATTTGCAATTTGTATATATTAAAATAGTTGCAGATATCAAACATATACTTAATGTATACCAAAATTTGGTATACACATACCATTTACTATTAGTTTATTTTTAAATTTTTTCTAATTTACAATCTATTTATATTAACAAACATATATTTAACATATACCAAATTTTAGTATATGTATATCATTTATAGTTAGTTTATCTTTTTATTTTAAAATTCTAATTATATATTATTCATATAAAAACTAAATATTAATCTGGTCACAATATTGATTTTCTTTTAAAATATACATGAAAATATTAAATTAATGTCACATTAATATTTTTGTTGAAAAATAAAATTTTATTATAAAGAAAATAATAATAATACACACGAAAGTAGTTTTTCTCCTAGCTATATTACAAGAATTTATTTTTAGTTACATTATAAGGATATTATTTAATATAAATTTTAGTGGTGTGACAGTGGTGTGATAGGGCAGCACAAGTAAAAATATTACACTTTGGTATTGTGTATTGAATGGTATACACAATGATATATTAATATTTCATTTATTAGTACTGAAAAGATATTACATTAAAGAAAAAATAAATAAAAATACCTGTTTGTTTGTCTATCTTATGCTTCGATTTACGCGCTGCTCATATTACATGAAAAAAAATGATATTTTTAAAGTTTAAACCGTGATTTTGAAATTTTTTTATATGGTACCAATGAAAATTTTTTATCATAAAAAAAAAAAGGAATGGGCCAAATTAAGTTGGATTTGGCAGAGACATAGAATTTCTAACCCGATCCATTTAAGAAAGCGGATCTCAATCAGGCGGAGCTCGGCCTGACCCAAGAACGAAGCCTCATATATAATAAGACTGAGATTATAGCGGGCCGGTCCGGTCCGGGCGGTTCTTGACCCATTAACATCTCCGGTTGTATAGATTTTCTCTGTACTTTCTCCTTCAACGATCATCTATTTTTATCGCAAAAAATGGGCAACAGAACGAAGAAGAAGCACCGAGACGACACGCCCACTTTACCTTCAAACTCCGACGACGATAACTCGGAAACCTCTGACGAGAGACGCCGCCGGAACCGGAAAGACCGGCGTAGTAGCGATGGAAGTTCGAGGAGAAAGAAGGAAAGAAAGAGAGAGAGGAGAGAAGAGAAAAGAAGAAAGAGGAGAGAAAGAAAGGAAAAAGAAAGAGATAGAAAGGGAAGGAAATCATCAAGGAAGAAAAGAGATTATGACTCAGAATCAGGGTCGAGTTCTGGGTCTGGGTCTGAGTCCGAGTCCGGTTACGAATCGGAGGAGACACAGAGACGGCGATTCAAGCCAGAAGATGTAGTAAAACAGATGTTAAAGGAGTTTCCTAATGTTGTAGGTGACCTGAAGCAGGTAATTGGTGATTTTGTCTTCTGGGTATTGAAACAATGAGTTTTATTTATTTTATTTTATTTTATTTTATTTTTTTAATACTTAAAGTTGATTTCTTTTTTGGTTTTGTATAGCTTTTACAAATGATCGATAATGGACAAGCTGTTGATATAAAGGGCATCTCTGAGAGGTCTTTAATCAAACATTTGAAGAAGCTTTTTATCTCATTGAACCTTAAAGAAAATGGAGATAGAGTTTTTTTGCTGCCTTCAAGTAATCGTCCTACTTTGGAAATTGTTGGACCTCTGATCCTGGGCAGTTCAGAATCTAAAGAACAACTGGTCGATGATGTGAATTCTATACCACCAGCTCCAGAATTTAAACAACTTTCAGATGATGATAATAACTTGGCAATACCATCTCCAAGGGATAATGCTTCTCCTCCAAGAAGAAAGTAAATTTTTTTTCCTTGCTTTCTCGGTTCACAAGTTGGTTAACTGCTGAAATATTATATGTGATATGTCCATGTTATTTGAGGACTAGCTCTCTATTATAGTTATTTGACAGTTCATTATTTGCTTGTTTAGTTGGATTTTCATTTAGACTTGTATTATTTTTCTTGAACTTCTGGTTGGTATCCCTGTCTATTTTTTTATCTATTGAAAATTCACAGAAAATTGGTATTTTGAATATTTCAGCTGAATTTTGTGAATTGTGATACACAAGCCTTTGCCAAGGCATTTATTATGTAACATGTGAAATCTTGGTCCAATCGGGTAATTGATTAAATTGCATATACTGTCACCATGATATGATTTATGTATACAAAAGAAGATGACTTTTATGTTGGTCTGGCTATATTTGGTTGAAGGATGATCGGGCCGGAAATGCCATCTGCTGAATTACTTGCTGCTGCGGCAAAATTAACAGAAGCGCAAGCTGAGCTAAGGTATTCTGCTAAAGATTGTCTTCAATAACGCTTTTATTTAGCCATAATTTTTCATCTGATTGAATTTCACTTACTTTGGTTTCACAATACATGACTTTGATGTTAAGATATGATTATAATGTGTGCTTTATTTTGGTTGATTTTGTATCAAGATGTAATTGCTTGTTGATATAGTGCCTATATGTTGTTTTCTGACACAAAATTCCAGAGAAGCTGATTTGGAGGAAGATACTGAACTGTTTATAGGACCTCCCCCACCTGCTGTGGTTGCTGAAGCTGAATCAGCGAATGAAGCAGAGCGTTTTGAAGAGGTTCCTGATTTTACTTTTTTTTTGGAATCTTGATAGTTTATATTACTGAATGTGTTCAAAATATTTATACCTAAACTAGTGAATCATAAACTTCAATTCCTGTGTTTTTTGGAAATTTTCAACTCTGCAACTTAATGGCTGCAGTTCTTTAGGTATTTTTTCATTTTAGGTGGGTAGTACAGGGAGATTTCTTTGAACCATATAAACACAATTTATGGATTAGTATTTTCCCCCTTTCTGGTGAGCATTATTTTATGCGAGAGGATCTTTCATTGTTGTGTCCTGATCCATATGCCATGATTTCAGACTGGAGAGAAGCTTTAAATATTTAAGGGAGATGTTCTTGTTTCTTTCCCTGCATAAGCTTCTCATGTTCCTAATCTTGTTATTGATCACCTTGTTTGATGGTATTTTTGAACAAAATCAGATAATATTTCCCTTTCAAAATGACACAACTTATTCATTACTTGAACAGGTCACAAGAATAATGGCCGTTGAAGATGATTCTCCTTATGATGTCGTTGGAGTGAATCATAAAATGTCTGCTGAAAATATAAAAAAAAGGTAAAGTTTTTGGTCATCATTGTATGCAATGAAAAATGAGATTCCTGAAATTCTTGTGGGAGCTTGATATTTTCTTAGCAACTGATTTGTTATTAATGTTACTTCCAACTCAAATAAGCTAGGAATAGGAGATTGTCAATCATTACTTGAGACTTTAAGTTATAAAAAAACGCTGTCAGAACCCACATAATATCCTTGATGTGGTTATTTAACACAGAAATGGTGAGCTGTTGCAAAAAAGTTTTCTTAATAGGATATTTTCGAGTGAGAAATTTTGTTACTCATGGATATATTCTGGCATTTGATCTATTGGTATTTTTGTTACTCATGGGCATAGGATCTGTAGGCATGAATAGGAACTGAAACATTTATATGTCGACTCTAAACCCTTCAAGCAGGTTTATTTCATGTGTGACTCTTGTACTTCCAACTGAAAATCCCTAAGCATTTGCTGCCACATGTATATTGTTGATTAACCATTTATCATTTCCATAGGTACTGGAAGCTGTCTCTTTTTGTGCATCCAGACAAATGTTCTCATCCTCAAGCCCACCAAGCATTTATCAAATTGAATAAAGCATTTAAAGAGTTACAAGATCCGGACAAGGTAAATTTCCCATGTACTCATGGTTTCTGTTTGAGATATTTCTTCATGATATATATGCTCTCGCTCTCTCTCAGCATTTTATCTTAAAGAACAAATATTTGACTTCTTCACACTTCCTTTTACTGCTTGAGCTCAACGCTTGGGTGGTGGTGTGAAGTAAAAATGCTTTTTTTTTGCTTTTAATCTGTAGGTTAGTTACCTGGATTGCTTCTCTGTTGCTTGAGTTAAATTACTGTGATATGGTGCACTTTATCCAATCTCCAAATCTCTTACTCTTGCTATATTTGAAACCTTATTTTTGCTAAGACATAACATACTGTCTTGGGTATTCAGATGGTGCAAAAAATTCTTAAATGCAATCCCAATTTATTGGGATTAAGTTACAAACACACACACACATCTTAATAACCGGGTAGGACATGCACATGCCATCAATCCTTTGTTAGAGATTGTAAAGGACTTGGAGCCCTCTTATGAAAACAAGACTGAACAGGTTATACTAATCAGAGAACATGTGCACAATGTTGTTTCTTTTTGGAGCTTGACTTGAAAACAAGCAATAGTTAGTTTTACACATCTTTGGTTTAAACCAAGAACGCTTAGCTGATTTGCATCTCTATGTAAATTTTGCATAATTGTGTTTGTGAGGGTAAGCAAGCATAAAACAAAATGCTAAAGATAGACTGAAATTAAAGACGAAAATGGTGTGATTTTCCACTGTATATGCCCTTCCCTTCACTGGTGACTGTGTAGTGGTGAGGAAGAAATATTGTTGAAGAAAAGGAAGGGCAATATAGATTGAACCATAGGCATGGCTATGATTGGTGTGATGGAAGCATCTGAAACAATGGTGAGGAAGTGAGGCATATCTTTATGAGAGATAATTCACTAGTGAAAATATTATATTAATCAACTGTTAACAATACATAAGAGGTTAGTCTACATGAGTAAAAAAGATAACAATCTATTTGTGCTGAGGACTTTTTCTCCAAAGATATTTCAGAACTTAACATGAAGTTAACAGGAACATGATTGGACTGTTAGAATAGGCATCTTTAAAAATGGTTAAAATGTCAATTCTCTAGTGAAATGCTAATGGGTTTTGATTTCGAAGATTTAATTAATCTAAATTGTCAAGTTTTGTGGTTGATATTGGACGGCTGAAAGTAGCTTTTGGTGTTATGCAATTGCTGACAAACATTCTTACTTTTTTTGACTTATTTGTGGCATCTAGTTGGTACTCATTATCTGCATATGGTTTCTTTTATGGATCATGTGCTTTGAACTTCATTTGTATGTTTAAGGTGTCTGATCTTGCAATTTCTCATCCTTTTCTGCTTGTTTTAGCGAAAACTGCTGGATGAGAAAATTAAACTCAGAGAGGAACAGGAAGCATTTAAGGTGTGTACTTCTAACAAAGTGTTGGTCTCCTTATAGCTTCTTGAATTTATTTAAAGGGCAATGCATTATTTGAACTTTCTAATTCTGTAGGTTGAGTTGAAAGCTATGCGTGAAGCTGCACAATGGAGAAGATCACAAGGTATTTATTTACTTATGTAGATAGTTGTGTATTTTTGAAGGCCCTACCCCTGTCCTTGCGTATAGGTTGGAGAGTTTAGTGTAGATTTGATATTACAGCTGAACTAAATTCAGGGGGTGTTTGATAACTCAACTTATTACTTAATTTAATATTTTTAGCACTTATTAATTTTAAGATGGTTTGATAATATAAAATAATCTCAACTTAAAGTTTTCAATTTAGTCAAAAATCACTTAAAATGGTAAGTTAAAATATTTAACTTAAAATTTCTACTGAATACAATACGTGATTAAATTTTTAAATAATTTATATTTTAAAAACTATATCACTTATATTATTAAGTACTTAAAATTCAGCACTTAAATTTTCAACACTTAATTTTCAGTTTTACCAAACACCACCTCACTTTTTGCTGAAAATATGTGATCAAATTTGTTTGCTGAACTGGACCATAATACTATATTTGGAGCAGTCATTTTGAGTGATATGCATAGTAGGTTTTTTTTTATATGCATATCTATTTGATATTGAATTCTTTTGAGAAAACTATGCAAAGCAATGTAAAGCATACTTTTACTTATAAAAAACATTAGTGAGCTTGAATTATGTAACTAGCATAAAGTGTGATTAACAGTTTCTGGAACTTCCTGCCCAATAGTTTATTCTCAAACGCTCTCAACTTGTAGAGGAGTTACTTGATAAAGAAAAAAGGCTTAACATTGTCCATTTATAATTATGCTTCGATAAACGATTACATAAATTCAGAACAAGTTTGAATTAGTTTTTCTCGTCTTACACACCCTTTTCCCTGTGAACTGATTTTCTTTGCCAGCACTCATGGACCATATGCAAGAGTTATCATTTACTCAATTACGTGATTCACTGTGATTAATCTTTTTTAGGTTTTTTCTTCTGGGGTTTGGGTTATCTTGAAGCAAACTTAACATTCTGACACTGTATCTGCATTATAATGAGCCTGGATTTATCGGCCAATTAGTTAATGCTTTTGTCCTCACTCCTCTGCATAGGTGAACAAGCTAGAAAAATTGCAGAAGGAAACTTTCCACCTGTTATAGTTGAAATTTTGATAGGCACAAATTAGATCCTATGATCTCAATGAGGTTATCATCTTGATACAGAATCCTGTGTTTTTGTGTCCTAAATATTTTATCCCAAAAACCAAAGATGTTTCTAGAGCAAAACCCTTATGGGCATAGATTTAAATCGCGGTCGTAGTTGCGTGTAACGGTATCGAGGTCATCGCGATTATAACGTAATGGTAATGGCCAACCGCTATACAATTTTTCCGCAAAAAATTGCAAAATGAGATATATTGACATAAATTACTAAATCTAAGAGATATAACTAATTAATAAGCATAATACTCTATAAATAAAGACTCAACATATATAATTTTTGATCAAAATTAATAATTTAGAAAATACTTTGCATATTCTCTTCAGCCATGACAGAAAATATGCCAAAATTAATTCCGTTATGGCCGTTACATAACAGCCGTTACTGTTATGCAACGGCCGTTAAGGCTACATTTTTTTTTTGTCCGTTCTTTCACGGCTGTAACGGTAACGGAAGGCCAAATTTCTGTTACTTAACGGCCGTTTTTTAAAAACCATGCTTATGTGGAGAAATAAAACAAAAAATTGCTAAATTACCCAATTAAACGATAGGGTTGTGAGAAGTGATCCAAGAAAGGCTTGGGTAGTTGGGACACAAATAGGACTCGAGCTATGCCAGTGGATGTATGCTGCATTGCATCTTTCATAGCTTATGATGTAGTGATTCACTGGGATTTGACCAGCCTTCTTAATATGTGCGATGTTAAAGCCAGCTATATTTCTTGCTTATTCAGCTTAAGTTATCCAGTGCGAGCAAGAGTCAAAATTCACAGATAACACAAGTTTTCTTGAAATAAAAAAGTAAGGTCACGTTGCTTCATAGTGGCTTTAGTGGTTGATTTGTCTGATGTTTTGCAATTCTGTTCTGTTTGACATTGTCAAGGAATAAAATGATGGCAATCAGTTAACCATCTTTAGATTTTAGGATAAATGCATCACAGGGCCCTTGAATTTATCATGTTTTGTTTGTTGAGTGCTTGAACTTCTGTTTATCCAAATTAAGCCCTTGAATTTCATTTTTTTTTTTTCACAATGAGGACTTTTTCCGTGGCAAAATTAAAATTCATTTGAAATTCATAGATGGTAGTTTACAAATTACTAAAAAATTGCACTACTTAATTCATAATACTTGAAAAGTTTAAGGATACAGAAATGAGCCTTTAATAATTTCCTTGATGAAAAATTATTGCAAATTTTTTAGTGTTTTTAAATTGTCATTAATGAATCTCTCATCAATTTTGATTTTTCCATAAAAAAAAGTCCTCAATGGGGCAAAAAAATGTTCAAGGGTATGATGTGAAGAAATAAAAATTCAGGGGCCCAAATAGACAACATGATAAATTCAAGTGTCTCAATTTGGTTTTTTCCTAGATTTTGTAATCTAGTGTAAGATCCGTGCTAAGTGTGTCTCTTTGTAGCTGTGCTATGCCTGCCTTTAGCACCAGAAATCCTCATCATTCCTAAGAAAAATAAGACCACGTTTTTATTTTTGGGTTTTGGGTGGCAGGTTGTGTGCTTTTTCAGATAATAAACATTGCGTAATTTTAATTTTCACTTATGAATGTCATGACTAGTGTCAATGCTTTATAATATGTTAAGGCACTTCATCTGAAAGTAAGAAAGCTGTTGTTCTGGCAGGTATATCAATGGAGGGTGATGATGAACTCCTGGCAGAAGTGGAAGTTAAAGTAGCCCCAAAAAGAGAGGAATGGATGACAACACTGCCTCCTGAAAGGAAAGTAAGGCCTTTCAATGCCTTTTTTCTTGCTTCTCTTGCACATGTTGTGTTTTCACCTACAAATTATTATCCCACATTTCACGCTGGTGTTCAGAAATTGATTCTCTGCAACACAATCTTGATCATGCCTCTACAGTCCCATACTAAAAGTAGGGAATCCTAACCTCATGTTTATTATTCTCAGCCAGGCATGTCCATGCATTCTACAAAATTCAGCATGAGCTCGAAAGAAGGACGTGGTGACACTAGTGTTTGGACAGATACCCCTTTAGACAGAGCCCAGAAAGCAAAGATGAAGTAAGAACTTGTATTATGTTCAAAATGCCATGGGGAATTAAATTGTTTCTTGGTTCTGTTTTTTGGTTTATAGTTAAAAAAACTAATGCATTTAGTATCACGTAACAGTTACTTGGAAGCATACAACGAGGCTGCAGCACTTGCTTCAAATGAAGAGGAAAAGAAAAAGACAAGTGCAGATGCAGATTTGGTGGATAAATACAACAAAGCAAAACGATCAAAATCTCTAGTGCAAAAGCACCAAGAAGAGGCTGCGAGTCGTTCAAAGAAAAAATCCAAGCAGCCACAGCAGCAGCAGTCAGAGAAAGAAGAGTGGGCGGGGCAACACCCATGGAAGCCATGGGATCGTGAGAAAGACCTTGTAGCTGGAAGGCAGAGTATAAAATTTGATTCAGATAACATGGCTCAGGGTTTGGCTTCCAGGTTTTCATCAGGAAATATTCAGAGGAACTTCCTTTAGTCAATGGGCGGCTGCATATGTTATGCAAGGAGGTTACTTGCATCTAACATAGTCATAGTTCTGTAAAAAATTTTATGCGCACATTTTGGCTATATACATATTGAGCTGTCTTGAGAATATGCATTGTTGAACTTGAAAAGAAAAGATAAGAAATCATTGTGGAATATATATTTATATTTTATGATATTTGAAGTTAATGAAAAATATTATTTTGTCAATAAATATTTTCAATGAGTCATTCATTCAACAATCAATAGGAAAATAGCATACTGATGTATAGCTTAGCGGTAAGAACATTTATTATATGAGCAATGGATTCAAATTAGTTTCTTTCTCCCTCATCTGATGTTATAAAAAAAATAAAAAGAGAAAAATAAAAAGTATTTAAAATTCTTATCATTTTACCATATTAGCCTTCCAAGTTAAAATCAATGTGTGAACAAATAGCCTTATTATTATTATTATTAACACTCTTGCAGAAAATATTGCATCTAGGCCAGAGTTAAGATTTGGAAAAACATATTGAAAAATGAATTTGCTTGGGAACATGCATATGGTACAATTTGGAATAATTTATGTGCAAAAATTTGTGTTTAAAATAAATTTTAAAATGATATTCATTTGAATTTTATTATTTGAAATATTTAAAAAATAAAAAATATATATATACCATATTTAATTTAAATGAGTATATTTTGGATTTTTCATAGAGAACTTCATTAAATGAATTCAATTCTTGCAAAATCTTTTCATTTTAGCATGATTTCATTTTGACATTAATTGAAAAATGACTCATCATTTTTTTTTTAACTCAAAAAAATTGAATTTTATTAGTTATACCTTTTTGAAAACATAAGAATTATTAAAATAAAATTCAATTGAATTGAATTCTTATAAAATTTAAGTTTTGAAATGGGCAGCTATATATGTTTTTCTGATAATGCATTATACAAAATTGATGCATTTTTGCTACAATTTGTGAAATCTCTAATTTTATTTTTGAATATTTCACAATTCATAAAACATATAAGTAAAAGAAAATTCTAAGATATCTTGAGTGTAACTATCTTTTTATATACCAAACCAATCACGCATTAATATTTTAAAATTTTATTATAGATATGCCCTTCTTTTAAATTTTATTTTAAAATCAATAAAACTATTCTTTTTTTTTTTTTTTTTTTTAGAATAGCTAGGCTTCTGTTCCGCTATGGGTTTAACTCATTGTTTGTAAATTCAGATTAGTCCGATCGGTTCAATCGAAAAAATTAAAAATCGGTTCGAGTTAGGGTAGATAACCGGGGATGCACAGAACTAGAAAAAATCTGATGAACCTATCGGATACCCGATCCGAATTTTTCAAGTTAATCGAATGCTAGAAACTTTTTTTTTTCAATTAAAAGGCACAAAACGGTGTCGTTTTATGCCAAAATGAACGTTTACAATATGTAACAAATATTACTTTACTATATATTTGATTGTAACGTTCATTCAAAATATGTAACAAATGTTATAAAACATGTAACGAACATTACAGAACATGTAACGTGCGTTACTCATGCATATCAATAAATATATAATAAATATATGCTATTAATTAAAATTTTGATTCAATTTCGGTTGAACCTTTGACTTATAACTCTCTATTTTTATTAGTTGAGTTTCAAAACATAAGTTTAACCTTTCATGTCCCTCTTTGCTTAGTTCTACTTGTCAACCATATAATTGAAACCACTATCCATTGCTAGATTTTTGACACATATAAGTTTAATTGTTTGTGATCACTTTATATATATTGTGTTAAAGTTAGCCTATGATATTATTTAATCATAATATTAGAAAAAATTATCCATCCAATTTTTAATTGCTTAACACTAATTTAAAAAATAATACTTTTTTAGCACAAAACCATAAATAATAAGCATATGTATTTTATATATAGAGATGAATATAGAATTGCTTCATTGCATTTCTCCTAAATTTTAATATCATCCAAGGATAATGTTGTCTAGCTTTCAAACAAAGAAAATAAAAAATAAACAAAATGGGAGGAATCTTATAAACTAATAAAAAGAAACAAAAAGAAATTGCTCAAAGCCTACCCTTCTTTAATTCTCTTTCTAGTTCATATACAACTATATATATATATTATATATAAAAGATGAATATTGTCCCAAATAAATAAAAAAATAAAGTAATTGAAACAAACAAACAAAAAAAAATTGTTAGCATAGAGACAAAAAAACAGAAGTATATTAATATAAGAAGAAGAAGAAGAAGCAGAAGGGACAAAAGGAATAAAAGGAGACAACATTAGTTGTGTAAGAAGAAAAGTCATTATCATATCAACCTTGGTTAATATAGCCTCTTTTCTCTTTCTCTAGAAGGTTTTGTGCTATTTGTTTAACAAGTCCTTATCAAACTTAGGTAACTCCTTTATGAAAAATTATTGTCTACACCGAGTGTATAGATTTATTTCATATATTAAATTAATAAGTGATTAAATATTTTAATAAATATAATTTTTTTGTCTATTTGTATCCAGTGAAAAGATATTAATATTATTTTTTACTCAATGTGTTATTATCTTATTGGACTGGTGTACGTATCCGGTATAGGTAATACTTAATTTTTTTTTATAAGGTATATTGGATATTATTATTAAGGGGTTTGAAATTTTTATATACACACACAAAATAGAAGCACAACCTCCCCTTAGTCCCCACAAACCGCCCCAAAAAATACCCACTTGCTTATTTTACACTATTTTTCTGTTTGCTCAAGCAAACCCCACCATCCCTTAATCAACCCAATTTGAGGGTGTCACTACTCACTAATTAACATGTCTCCATTTCTCAATTAGCCCCCAAAATTTGCTTATATCATATTGTTTAGGAATATGTGCTTCAACATAAAGATAAGTTTATGTTATCCAATTTTATTTAAAAGTGAATTTTGTATTGTAAGTCACATATATACTGAAACACTCGTTTAATTTTAATTTTTTTTTTTTTATATCCAATAAGCATATAATAGACTATTGAATTGATAATGGAATTTTTTTATTATATAGAAATAGAAATTTGCATACATTGGACTGATTTTATTGAGAAGTTATGGCGTAAATGATGCATCTTTGATATATTTTCATAATTAATATTAATTATTATAATATTTATACATAATAATATATTCAAATATAACCTAATGATAGTTGCATATATAATATGACAATAAATTGAAATTTTAAATTCGAATTTTTAACACTTTTAAAATCGTTTAATACTAAAAAAAAAATCAAAATATAATAAAATTTACGTAATATTTAAATCTCACATGTATTAAATATAAGATATTGAATGAATTTAAATATAATTGGGTTCTCCAATCTAAATAATTAACTTTTGAGATTGACACTTTCAAAACTATATAAATTCTAACATTTGTAAGATAGTATCAGAGCGGGAAAATGATCAATGCACATACTCCTGTTCTATCATAATTGAGACTGAGATTTTAATTTTCGGTATATTTTGGATTTAGTTTGATTTCAATTCTTGCCCTGCGGTTAGTTAACTTTTGAGATTGACATTTTCAAAACTATATAAACTCCAATATTTATAAGAATATCAATTCTATAAATAAAGAAGTCATGTTATAAGGTTCATGCATTGTGACAATTGGTGATAATTAAAAAAAAAAAAAGTGTTTTGGAAAATATAGAAATATCTCCTATGCACATTTAAGCATAATGATAGAGCATTGAAATGGTGATTTATGAAATCTCATGCATGAATACCTAAAGTAACATGTTTTCATGACCAAAACGTTCACATTTGCTTATGTTATATGTAAATTTATTCATGTTATTATATATATACAAACAAAATGTTGACAAATGACCATGTGAAACCAAAACATTGGTATATCACATTTTTGTTTGTGCAAAGGATTCTCATTTCCCCATTTATACAATGACAAAAGGAGGTGAAATTGGGCCCACCAAATTATCTCAACTATCCATCTGGAAAAGGATTGTTGGTTAAAGTGGTAGGATACAGAAGCTTCAGTTTAGGGCACTTTAATTTGGTAGCATTAGTGGTACCGTCCCTCCATGATAAAGGTAATCAATAACCGGCCATAAGAGAATAGTTATAATTGCATTAATCAAGTTTAATTTCATGTTAATTGGTTCTAGATAATTTAGATTGTGCATGAAAATCTCTCATTAAGAGTATTGTCACTGCACTTATTCCTTGTACTTTTAAAAATAAATATAATTAAAACAGATTTAACTGTGTATATTTATATATTTTGAAAAAAAATAATTTATTTAATGTCTTACTTTAGTGGTAAAGTGAGACTACATTAAATTACGTTATCACTACTATCACTTCTCTCTCTATATTTTTTGGGCATTCTCTATTTTAAGTGTGAGAGGATACAAACTCCGAATAATTCTAATCCTGATTTTTCTTTGTTTACAAATTTCATTAATTAAAATTAGATTGTGAAACTGTATTTATAGAGTCATATAAATTTGATCTCATCATTTTTTTTTAGGAAGATCTCGTCAATTTGTTAGTTGGAAACATAAAGTCCATAGAAAAATTAAAAATATATAGTATAATCTTTAGAGATTTTTATTTCATTTTTATTAAAGAAGTTAAATTTATCATCCCTTCAATGAATTGGCAAATTCTTAGGTTACTTTGTTTTCTATAAACTTTACATAAAAAATAGTTTAATTTATAAAAAAATATAAGAAAATTATAATTTTTTATTTTTTTAGTAATTATAAAATTATTTTTCTTTTTCGTTAATTTAAATTTTTTTTCATTAAGTTATTGTTTTGTATAAAATAAATCATATTTTCGTAAAATTAAAATTTTTTTCGCAATTAAAAAGAATTACTAAAAAATAGTTTTATTTATGAAAAAATATAAAAAAATTATGATTTTTCGTAAGAGAGCCATTTTTTTCATAGGAAATTATTTTTCTTTTTCGTTAATTTAATAATTTTTTAGTAGAGTTATTGTTTTGCACAAGATAAATCATATTTTCGTAAAATTAAAATTTTTTTCGCAATTAAGAATAATTATGAAAAAATAGTTTAATTTATGAAAAAATATAAAAAAATTATAATTTTTCATAAAATAGCTATTTTTTTCATAAAATAAAATAAAATAAATTTACTTTGATTTCTAATAAAGTAAGCATACAATGCAACTCCAAATTACTTCCTTATTATTTAGTAGACGGGGAGCATAAATAACCGTCCTTTGACTTTGCTTGCTTTTTTTATTTTTCTTTTTATTAATTTTTTCTTCATGATCTTCTATTCTAAGAAATACTATACGTACGTGGCAGTAAATATTTTTAATGTTAAATTAAGAAATAAAAATTGTTGCTGTAAATTTATGGTAATAAAAATAATTTATTGTATTATACTGCTAAAAAATTGAAACTGTAAATTTTTTACAATAAAATTACTTTGGTAGAAAAAAAAAAAGTTATTAATAACAACACTATTTTTTATAAAAAAATTATATAAAATACATTTGTCTAATAATCCTTATTCTTCAATACTCAAAAGATTAGAAAAAAAAAAAAGAAGAAAGTATATAGCATTTGAATAGCAACATTTCATGTTGTTAATATATATTAATTTTTTAGCAACAACTTTTAATATTTTTGTTATATATTAATTAATTTTTAGCAATAATACTATTAACAGGGGCGGATCTAGTATGGGGGCAATGGGACAATTGCCCCATTAGCCCATGAAATTTTTTGTGTATATGTATATGTACAATAATATTGTCTCAATAAAATTATGAAGTTTGCCTCATTAAATAGTAATAATTGTTCCATAACTCATTTAATTTTTAAATTATTTAATTTTTATATTTAATTTGAGTTAAAATATATATTATTACTTTGATTTGGTTAGAATATTAGTGAATTTAGACAAAGAAATATAATTAATAACTAAATTTAAGACTTTTATTTATTTTCAACCATAAAAATTTTTAAGTATATTATTTTTTATCAAAAATTTTTAATATTATTAATGTTTTTCATATTAATTTTTTTTGTATAATTTATATTTATTTTATTTTATTTTAATTATATGTGTATACATATATATGTATATATACATTACTCTATTGATTAAATTTTATGGATCCGTCACTGGCTACTAATTCTAGTATTAATGTATATTAGTGATTATATATATATATATATATATATATATATATATATATATATATATATATGTGGCAGTCATACTTTTTTTCTTTCTTTTTGGAAAAGAAAAGGAAGGTTAAAAGTTGGTATTATCTCTTTAAATTTGATATATTAAAATCAAGATAATCAAAGATTGGCTATTTTCACTCCGCCAATTTATATTTGCACTCCATGACTCCACCTTTATTATCTTATGGTTTAGATTGACAAAATTATCCCTACATATCTATCCTTTAGCATATTTACATTACAATTTCTTAGTAGCTTAATGTTTCAAATGTTAATTTCACTTTATTTGTAAGATATTTAAATTTTTAATTTTTTTATAAGAAAATTTACTTTATCAACATAAAGTTTCATAAGCACAATGCATTTAAATTTTGAGGATCATATTACAAGTTTAAAGAAAATAAAATGAAATAATTGTCGTAATATTTTTTTTAATAAAAAAAAATTCTTTAAAAATTAAGAGAAGATGGATAAAATCTTTTATTAGAAAAAGTGAAATTCTTTTGTGAAAAGTATGGAGAAAATGATATTTTTGACATGAGTGCTTGATATATGGCAAGTCAAGATCGATCTCGTAATAACAAAAATCCTATTATAATTGAGTAATATTATCGAATTGATATATTTTTAACTGTAATAGACTTATAATTGTAGAAAATAAATAATTGATTTAAAAAAGCTATAATGGAGTTATTTATTCTTAGCATGTATTTAGATCCCATGGATGGTTACAAGACATTTAATATTGAAAAAAATTGTTTGCTTGCAAATAAATTTTAGGGCAAATTACTATTTAGTCCTTGAAATTTGATCAAATTAACTAACTCGTTCCTACTTTTTGAGAAACTAACTAACTAGTCCCTCAGTTTTGGTTCCGTCAGACTATTTAGTCATTCTGTCCAATTTTTGTACTTTTTCTATTAAATTTTTAAAAATGACAAAAATTCCCTTGTATATATAATAAATATAATTTTATTTTTATTATTTAAAAATAAAAAAAAATTCAAATTAATAAAATTAAATAATAATTATATAATAATCATTTAATTATTTAATTTTATTAATATAAATATTTTTTTATTTTTTATTATATATAATAATTATATAATTATATAATAATAAATAATTTTATAATTT
>CATKHJ010587116.1:0-22710 GCA_949750685.1 Vernicia montana | reverse complement strand
AATAGTACAATATACATCTGCTCATTGGAATGACTGTCAAAAGAATTATTCTACCATTAAAAAAGAAATTCTTGCAATAGTCATGTGCATAAATAAATTTCAAAGTGATCTTTTGAATAATTTTTTTTTTTACGCATTGATTGTAAATCTGCAAAAGAAGTTTTACAAAAAAATGTTCAAAACATTGCATCAAAACAGATTTTTGCCTGTTGGCAAGCAATTCTTTATGCTTTTGATTTTGAAATTGAGTTCATAAAAGGAGATACAAATTCTATCCCAGATATTCTAACTCGTGAATTTCTACAGAGCAGGACATAATGGTGAGAAAATCCAGAGAGAAAGATAAGGGGAAAACCCCAGTACAAAAAGAAGAGGGAAAACCCTTAATTTATTCAAATTTAAATACATTACTGTCCCTTGGGCCAAAGCCCAGTGCATCCTTCTCAGAGCCTACATTACCTGCTTCATCAGCTAAGCCCATTAAATCATGGATAGATGCTGTTGAGAATGAAGAGGCTGAATTAGCCCAAAAGTCCATTCAGATCCAATAATGGGTCGAATCATTATCTCAATCTCCTAAGGTCTTTCAGGCCTTATAACAATTTACTCAATTCCAACAGGCCAATAAGGCCCTGAGGATAAAATTTCTAAATCCATTTCAAAAACAGAGATTGTTTTTTCATCCCAAAAACCCTAATCTCAAAAATTATTAAAACCAAGTGATTTGAAAATCAGTACATCTATTCAAACCAGTTTTGATTCACAGAACAGTTCACAAATTGTTTTATCACAAAGTAAATTAACTTCAGTTAAATCTGAATATATTTCAAAAATAAAATTTCAAAATATTCTGACCATAAAAGAGGGATTTTTTCATCAAAACCCTTCTGTGACAATCAAAGAGATTTTTCCAAATGGCTGGTATTTTAAACCTTGGGATTTAACTAAAACCCAGCCATATTATGAAGCAGTGCTTGAATCAACAGTTTCTGCAAAATTTAAACATTTTAAATTATCAAAGGATCATCCTGATCCCGCCTATTCTTCAATTACCATTTCTAATATTATCCACCCTTCTGCTTGGGGAAAAAACTTTCATTCATTAAAAACCTTCCCAACAGACTTCAAAACCCATTATAATCACTGTAGAACTTTCTCCTACTGGAATTACTAACAAGCTTGGTTCAATACCATGTGCATTCAAAATCCAAAAGGAACCCATTCCTGGTTAATTTTCTTTGATATTAAAATTAATACCTCTAAATTATCATTTTGGTTTATTCAATGGTGAAATTTCTATGGACCAGTAAATGAAATTCTGGACAATCAGCCAAAAGTAAAAGAATATTTTGAGTTGTTCAAATCTATGTATAAGCCCAATGAATATGAAAAAAGGTTCAGGCCCATTCTATTGTTCTGTTCCAAGTTCTTTATTTCATGGGTTTATGTATGGTATTTCGAATTTGTACATCAGGATATGGTATGTATTCTCACCAAAAAATTCAAGGAAAAATGGTGGGATGCATTTCAGACTAATAAAATTACAAAAGAAAAAGTTCATACATGGCTGGCCCAACATGGTTTCATGCCAATTCCATCCTCTGTCAATACATTTCTCAGCCAGAAGTCTCATGCACAAGCTCTCCTAGCAGCTGCAAAGAATCCTGAAGAGTATTTTTCTACTATGAAGTCAATTATAGAAAGCAGCTCAGCTTCCCAAGCTACTTCGACTAGTGCTAAATCTGAAGATCCAATCATTGACCTTAATGATGAATTAACAGATGCTCAGCCGTTCATTAATCCTCCATTTTATTAATTATTTGTAATTTTAATATTTTATAATTTACTTTTATCTAATGTATTTAATTTTCTGTAAAGAAAAAGACAAAAGTTAAAAGTCAAAAGAAAAAATTATTATTGTCTGCCACTTCACAGACAACTTTATTTCTTTTCAAGCTTTCAGTGGTATGTGAAGTCACAGTATTTTCACTCGTGATTTCTGCAGACCCATGTGAATTAGGGTCTAGTCTCCATCAAGTCTTTCAGATAATTATTGAAGAAACTCTACCTCTTCTAAATAAGGCAGAAGCTCCTTCAGTAAGGGGATCGTTCATTTTTTTTTTGGAGAGAAAAGAAAAAAAAAAATAGAGATTGTTTAGGAAACTCATGTGTTGAGTAACTTTTCCAAAAAATATCTGTAATATTTTCCCTCAGTCACATATATCTTCCATATCTCCATTTTGTATCTCAGTTTTGCAAATCTGTAAAACCAGTTCATATATTTTAAGGTACATTTATAAATTAAATTCTATTTCAATTAATTAAATTCTGTTTTAAATTTATTTACATCTGTTCATAACAAAAGTATGCTCTGTGCTCTCTTGTAAATGATCTTGCACATCAGAAATACTGTATATATATATAATTTTTATATTTCTTTCTATATTTCTATAATTGAACATTGATTTCTATAATATAGTTATTTATTTTATATATTTCTATTTCTAGTATAGAATTTATATAAATAGAAAATAAAAAATTCTATATATACATACTATTAATTTATTTTTATTTACCTTTCAAAATTTATAAATTAATTTCATTAAATCCATTTCAGATTTTACATGCCAAACACATATTTTTCATTATATAATTTTATTCCATTAATTCTATATTTTGCTTACCAAACATAATATGCGAGATTTACATTCTAATTCCTATTCCTATAATCTCATTATGATTGAATTATTTTTAATCCCATTCCTACATACTTGGTAACCAAACAAGTCTAAGAAAATATATTGGGTTAATTATTTCAGTTTATGCTTAAAAATGTTTAGAAAAAAATATTATTTATTAATATGTCCTCCCAAATGTGGTCATAATTGACAAAACATTGGCCATAACTGTTAGACCAAACGTTTGAGTTTTTCTAGGCATTAACTCGTAAATAAAATTGTAAGAATATGTTTTGAAATGCCATAAGCTTCTGATTGTGCACTATCTTTTTGGGTAAAAATAGTGCCTACATTCAACCTTTTTCTATTCCCACTATGAGCAGGGCCGGATCAAATGAATCAGGATCTGAGAAATTTTTTTGGAAGAAACCTAAAAAAAATAAAATTTTTTAAATATATTTAGAAAAATTCATTTCATTCTTCTTGCTTTTTCAGCTGGAAAATTACTTATTAAAGTTTTATATTCAAGGTACTCTAGCATACTATTTTCAATAGATAATACAAATTCTATACTTTTTTCTATAACATGTTCATTTTCTTTATGTTCTTCATAAGGATTAGGACTAGTATCTTTTTGTTCTTCAATCTCATTGTTAGTATCATTAACATCATGATTTTGTCTAATTGCTTCCACATTATTTTCTAACTCATTTTCAACAAAAGTTTGTCTTTCAATTGAACTTGATGTACCATCTTTTTTATTGTTAATTACAAATTTATCGAGAGCTCCATGTTGAGATTTGATTAACATTTCAATTCTCTTTCTTTTCTTTAATTTTTCATATTTGCTTTCATATTTTCTATTAGACATGATTTTTACTAAAAAAAATTCAATTAATTAATTAAAATCATAACAAAAAAAATAACAAATCAATAACAAACACCAATACAAAAAAAATTCTACTTTTCTTTATAAGATTGGTGATCAATCAATAAACTCAATTTCAAATAATATATAAATACAAACTAAAAAAATAAAATTAAAAAGATAGAATAATAAAACTTGTGAGATAACGCTTGAATTCAAATACTCAGTGATTAAAATATTTTTGAGAAGTTATACTAGAATAGAGACTGATATAATTTTTCAATTGAGTGTTAATAGAAAAAGAGAGAGAATTGAGAGGTGGAAAACAAAGAGAATGAGTGGAGAATAAAAAAAAGAAATAGGAAATAAATAAAGGAAAAGTTTACCGTTTGAAATTAATGAAATTTTTGGAAACTTAAAGTCACAATTAATTTTGAAAGATTCACCGAAATTTGGGCTTTATTTACTTTTTAAAAAAATTGTCAACTTTACTTCTTAGGTGTTGAAATTTGGGACTTTATTTATCAAAAAAAAAAAAATTTGGGGCCTTAATTTTTTTTGGGGGCCTGAGGCAGCCGCCTCAGTTGCCTTATGGCCTAGCCGACACTGACTATAAGTAGAGTATGATTTTTTCTTTATATTCATGGGGGTGAGATGTAAAGAAGCATTATAGGTTATAGAAACTGGAATAGTCATTTTCTTTAATAATATTCATAAAATTGATAAAAAATTTCATTATAAATGATGAATACAAATACCAGAATTTCCTTATATTCTGAAACTATATATAAAACAAAAAATTATATCATTGGTATTCGAACTTTTTAAAATCTATTATATTGGTGTCTAGACAATTATTTTTGTCTGGCGTGTTTCTCAACTTTTAAAAATAATATTATATAAGTGTATTTAGCTGTTTTTTAGTTAGTGTCAAAGTTAGCTTAACCACCCACCATTAATTTGTCAAAATTAGGTAAGGTGGGTGGTCAAAATTAAGAAATTTTTTGTTGAAGTTGTTGGTTCTTTGCCTTTAGGCTAGAGTTTCAAGCTTAAAATGCATCCCATTTTGAGAGAAAATATTTAAGTGTGTTTCTTCTATTTTAAAATAGAGAAATTAATTTGTTTTCTCCTTATAAAATAGAGAGAGGTTGTGTTGTTGTTACTCCTATTATTTTCTCATAGTGAAATTCTTCTATTATTGCCCGTGGTTTTTACCCTAATTTGTTTAAGAGTTTTCCACGTAAAATCTGTGTGTCCAAATCATCTTTATTATTTTCTCAAATTATTAGTTGTAATCTTACTCTAATCCGGTGTTAATTTTATAACAAGTGGTATCTAGCTAAAAAAAGACTTGGTATTTAAGTGTGTCTATTGTGACCCACCTTTCTTTCCTGGGAACTTATCTGGTGTACTGTTCGCGAACTACAGTCACTGTTCTAGTATACAGTACTATTCAGGTGAAATAGTGGGAGATGCATTTTGCTCAAAACAGACTGTGATATAAGCAATGGCGGCAAAATTTGATATTGAAAAGTTCAACGAGAGAAATTTCTCACTGTGGAAATTAAAGATAAAGGCAATATTCAGAAAAGATAATTGCCTTGTGCTATCAGTGAAAAGACAGCGGGACTCACAAATAATAAGTGGAATGAGATGGACGGAAATGCTATTGCAAATCTTCATCTGGTAGTTGCAGATGAGATATTGTCTAGCATAAAGGAGAAGAAAACTGCAAAGGAGATTTGTGATCATCTCATCAAACTATACGAGATCAAATCACTTCACAACAAAATCTTCCTTAAGAGAAAATTGTACACTCTGCAGATGTCAGAATCTACTTCGGTGACAGAGCACATTAATACCTTAAATACTCTATTTTCTCAACTCACATCATTGGAGTATAAAATAGAGTCACATGAGCTTGCTGAACTTCTGCTTCAAAGTCTACCAGATTCGTATGATCAACTCATTATCAATTTGACAAATAATACAAACAATCTAGTCTTCGATGATATTGCAGCTGCTATTCTGGAAGAAGAAAATCGGAGCAAAAATAAAAAGACAGGTTTGCCAGTTCACAGCAAGCAGAGGCATTGACGGTAATGAGAGGGAGATCAACAGAGCGTGGCTTAAGTGGGAGGCAAAATCATGGTAGGTCCAAGTCAAAAAATAAGAAGAACCTGAGGTGTTACCACTGTAACAAAAAGGATCACTTGAAGAAGGATTGCTGGAGTTTAAACAAAAATTTCAGTCCTTAAGGAAATGTAGCATATATCTCAAATGATGGAGAAATTATGTGTTGTGAAGCAGCGACGACTTTAGAGGGTAGAAAAAGATTTGATGATGTATGGCTTATTGATTCTAGAGCTTCATTTCACATGACATCTCAAAGAGAATGGTTCTATCATTATGAACCTGTCTCTGGAGGATCTGTGTATAGTTGCAATGATCATGCCTTAAAGATTGTCGGTATCGAAACCAACAAGTTGAAGTTACATGATGGTATAATTCGCACTGTTTGAGAAGTACAGCATGTGAAAGGCCTGAGGAAGAACTTACTGTCATTATGTCAGCTGGACGACTTTGACTGTAAAGTTGTAATTGAAAAATGGATCATGAAAGTGATTCGAGGCGCGCTTGTACTTATGAAGGGAAAAAATGTAGCTGTCAGACTATATATACTGAAGGGAGAGACTTTGCTAAAAGGAGAGGCATCATTTGCTTCAAGTAGTTCAAGTGAAAGATCTATAACAGCGTGGAATAAAAAACTTGGACATATGTCTGAGCAAGGAATGAAAATTCTTAAGGAGCAAAATCTACTTTCGGGACTCACTAATGTGTCCTTACCATTCTGTGAGCATTGCGTGACAAGTAAGCAGCACAGGTTGAAGTTTAATACATCAAGTTCTAGAAGTAAAGAAATTTTAGAGATGATTCACTCTGATGTATGGCAAGCAGTTATGTCCTTGGGAGGAGCAAAGTACTTTGTGTCATTTATAGATGACTATTTCAGGAGATGTTGGGTGTATCCTATCAAAATGAAGGCAGATGTATTTACAGTCTTCAAAATGTACAAGCAGATGGAGCTTGAATTTGAGAAGAAGATCAAGTGTCTGAGATCAAATAATGGAGGAGAATATACCAGTAAGGAGTTTGATGAGTTTTGTGATCATGAAGGCATTAAAAAGCAGTTCACTACAGCATAAACTCCTCAACAAAATGGAGTGGCAGAGCGGATGAACAGAATCTTGTTAGAAAAAACAAGAGCAATGTTGGGAGCTGCAGGCTTGGAAAAATAATTCTGGACAGAACCAGTCAATACTGCCTGTTATGTGATAAATAGGGCCCCATCAACTGCAATTGAGTTGAAGACACCGATGAAGATGTGGACTGGGAAGCCAGTGGATTACTCAAACCTCCATATATTTGGAAGTCCAGTGTATGTAATGTATAATGCCCAAGAAACTACAAAGCTAGATCCAAAATCTAGGAAATGCTTATTCTTGTGGTATGCTGACGGAGTAAAGGGGTATCGCCTATGGGATCCCACTACCACAAGGTTATTGTCAGTAGGGATGTTATCTTCACAGAAGATAAACTACAAAAAGAAGAATGTGATGATAGTACTGTGAAAGAAAAGTCAGAGACTACAGTGGTACAGGTTGAAAAAGAGTATGAACAAAAAGATTCTTCTGAAGCAGCACCGGAGCATGAGGAACAGGAACCCGTCGTACTCGAAGAACCAGAAATTTGATAGTTAGATCGTTTGAGAAAATGATCAGATTGGCACTCGGAGTATGTTATGGAGAGCAATGTTGCATACTGTCTTCTAACGAATGAAGGGGAGCCATCAACTCTCCAAGAAGTAATGAACAGTTCAGATGCATCTCAATGGATGGCAGCAATGCAAGAGGAAATGGAAGCTCTTCATGAAAATAAAACTTGGGAACTTATGCCGTTACCACAGGGAAGAAAGCCTATTGAAAATAAATGGGTGTATAAGATCAAGCATAATAGCGATGATCAAGTGGAACGGTATCGTGCTAGACTGGTGGTAAAAGGATATGCTCAGAAAGAAGGCATTGACTTCAATGAGATATTTTCCCCGGTGGTTCGACTTACAACAGTCAGAGTAGTCCTGGCAATGTGTGCTGTATTTTACCTACATCTTGAGCAGTTAGATGTGAAAACTGCTTTTCTTCATGGAAATCTTGAAGAAGAAATTTATATGCTCTAACCAGAAGGATTTGAAGAATATGAAAAGGAGAACTTGGTTTACAGGTTGAACAAATCTCTGCAAGGTCTCAAATAGGCATCGAGGTGTTGGTATAAGAGATTTGATTCCTTCATCATGAGCCTTAGATACAATAGATTAAATGCAGACCCTTGTGCCTATTTTAAGAGGTTTGGTGATAATGATTTCATTATTTTGCTATTGTATGTTGATGACATGTTGGTAACAGGCCCCAACAAAGATCATATCAAAAAATAAAGACTTAGTTAGCTAGGGAGTTTGAAATGAAGGATTTGGGATTAGCAAACAAGATTCTAGGGATGCAAATTCACCGAGACAGAAATAATAGGAAGATTTGGTTTTGTCAAAAGAATTATTTGAGGAAGATCTTGCGACGCTTCAATATGCAAGATTGTAAGCCAATTTCTATCCCACTTCCTATTAATTTCAAGTTATCCTCCAAGATGAGTCCTAGCAGTGAAATAGAGAGGATGGAGATGTCTCGAGTATCGTATGCAACAGTAGTGGGGAGTTTAATGTTCGCTATGATTTGTACGAGACCTGACATTACACATGTAGTGGGAGTGGTTAGTCGGTACATGACGAATCCTGGTAGAGAGCATTAGAATGCTATAAAAAGGGTCCTGAGATATATTAAGGGGACCAAAGATGTTGCATTATGTTATGGAGGATTAGACTTTATTTTCAGAGGATATGTTGACTCAGATTATGCAAGTGATCTTGACAAAAGCAAATCCACAACTGGATATGTGTTTATTCTTGCTAGCAGAGTTGTAAGCTGGGTTTCAAAACTGCAATCTGTTGTGGCAACGTCAACAACAGAAGCAGAATATGTAGCAGCTACACAAGCTAGTAAAGAAGCAGTATGGTTAAAAATGGTATTGGAGGAACTCGGGCATGAACAAGAGAAGATTTCTCTGTTTTGTGATAGTCAGAGTACCTTGCATCTTGCAAGGAATCCAGCCTTTCATTCAAAAACCAAACATATCAGAGTTCAGTACCACTTCGTTTGTGAGAAAGTGGAAGAAGGAACAATGGATATACAGAAAATTCATACGAAAGACAACCTAGCAAATTTTATGACAAATGCGGTTAATACCGATAAATTTATTTGGTGTCGATCCTCTAGTGACCTAACAGAGACATAAGCAATAAGGATGGCAAGGTAGAAAGAATGGTGTGAAGATTGATTGATCCTCAATCAAATCTTCAAGCGGGAGATTATCAAAGTTAGCTCAATCACCCACCATTAATTTGTCAAAATTAGGTAAGGTGGGTGGCCAAAATTAAGAAAATTTTTGTTGAAATTGTTGGTTCTTTGCCTATATAAAGGCTAGAGTTTCAAGCTTAAAATACATCCCATTTTGAGAGAAAATAGAGAGTTTGAGAGATAAAAAATATTTAAGTGTGTTTCTCCTATTTTAAAAGAGATAAATTAATTTGTTTTCTCCTTATAAAATAGAGAGATGTTGTGTTGTTGTAACTTCTATTATTTTCTTATAGTGAAATTCTTTTATTATTACCCGTGGTTTTACCCTAATTTGTTTGAGAGTTTTTCACGTAAAATCTGTGTGTCCAAATCATCTTTATTATTTTCTCAAATTATTAGCTGCAATTTTACTCTAATTCGGTGTTAATTTCGTAACAGTTACCAGAATGTTAATTTGTAACTATTCATAATGAAAATAGCAAAAGTTGAAAAACTCGTTGAACAAAAAAAATCCAAACACTAAAATATCATATTTTAAAAAGTTTAAATACCGGTGATGTAATTTTTCTATATAAAATTATAATTACTCCTCATAGTTGGTTAAAATTATCCTAAACCAACAACATTCTCCTCTAAGTAAACCTTTTGTTGTTAGAAACTTTTATTGCATAACATTTTCATTGAACACGAACATCAATTTAATTTCTATGATTGATAAGAGAATTTACTTTTTTATTTATTGATTAAGATTTAATTTTTCTCTTAAAAAACTAACTAGACCGGATCTTTTCTTTTCTTTTCTTTTTCTTTAGTCACTAACATTGTTAGTTTTTATTTTTAAAAAAAAAAAACATTATTATTTTTTTAATATGGTCATTACATATTATTATTATTATTAAAAAATTCAATTTAAATTTATTGTCCATATCATATAAGCACACATTCATACAATATTAATATTTAAGTGTGTCATTACAAATTAATTTAAATATAAGTATTTAGATTTCACTTTGTTGTCAATGCAGTCAACCACATTTTGTATTAGTGTTAATTAAAATTTATTAATAAGTGTTTAATTAATGGTATTAGAATCAACTTTAGAATGGTAGGATTTCGAATTCAAGCAACAGTTAAATGTATTTTAAAAAAAAAATCAAAAATTTACTTGATCATTAAAAATATTTGACAAATATTAGCAGGGATTTTTTTTAAATTTTTTTTTAATAATTCCAAAACAGAAAATAAAAATAAATCCTTATGCAATCCAAAAAGCCCCAAATTTCTTTATATTGGTCTAAATTAAAACACACAAAGCATTAGCTTGCTTGCTTTCCCTAAAATGGGACAACAATTTTCATAGGAAAAAAACATTAATTATAGAAGAAAAAAAAAACAAATATATTATTCAATTAGAAAACTAATTAATTACTCTTAATGATGCTTGGCATGTGAAGCATGACACAAAACTCCAAAGTCATTTGTTGTCTACTTGTCTTCACCAACTGTTAAATTGTTATGTTCCTCATCAATTAGATTTCAAGATTGGAGCATGCAACCAGGATTTCATCATTCTCATTATACAAATATATTTTCTACATAAATGAAAAAAAATATATATATATATATACTTAACCTAGACAATGATGGTGGAAGATAATGTAATTGGTTGTCCGAATCATCTAATAAAATAATATAGGAATGAATCATTATTATCATTTTTGTATTAGGGAATATGAAAACTCAAACTCCTATCATTCAGTCAATATATAAATCATTATTTTTTTTTAATTTATATTAAAATATATATTTTTATATAATATATACAAATATAGACAAGATTTACCTTAAAATAAGCAATTAAATTTAAAAATTTATAGATGGAGTATGTAATATGTATAAGAGCTTGTGATTGATGTTTGAAGCTAAAAAAAATCACTTTTTTAATTTTTTAATTTTTTTAAAAATACTTTTTTCAAACTTAGATGGTGTTTGGTAAAACTGAAAATTAAGTGCTGAAAATTTAAGTTCTGAATTTTAAGTGCTGAATAAAATAAGTGATATAATTTTTAAATAGTAAAAATTTTTAAAAATTTAATCACTTATTATATTCAGTATAAATTTTAAGTTAAAAATTTGGACTTATCATTTTAAGTAGTTTTTTACTTAATTTATACTTTTAAAACGTAATTATCAAACAAATTTAAAACGATTAAGCGCTGAAAATTTTAATTTTAAGTGATGAATGGTGTTATCAAACACCTACTTTTTAAAAAAATATATATTCACATTTATTTCTAAACAGCAATTTTCAAAATTTAAAAAACTCAAAAAAAAAATTAGAAAAATGCTTTTCCGAAAGCAACGCCAAATAGGCTTGCATCTAAGTATTGCATATACTGTTTTTGAACCGGTCCTTTAAGATCCCACATCGGTTGTATAGAGTGGACTATATGAATTAGCAAATTTCCACAAAATTGCTGTAATTTTATTGAGAGATATATCTATTTTTGACTACACTGTATATGTATATTTAATAGTTGAATTATCATGTTTTAATTAAGTTAATGTTATTTGATTATTAATAAAAAAAAAAGATAATCTATTACTTTATAAATTATTTTATGTATTTTAATAAAAAATCATAAATTAGATAATTAATTGAAATTTGATTATTTTTATTTCAATTTTTAAGTAATTGAACAAAAACTAAAATTTTATAAAGTCTTAATCAAATCAAATAGAAAATTGAAATAATACTAAAGTAATTGAATTTCATCGATCCATTTTTTTTTTTTTTTTTTTTTTTTTGTATAAACGAAATTTCTTGACCCCTATTTGTAGATTCCATCATCACATCCTCATATATGTGGAGATATACTTTCATTATAAGAATGGGAGACAGATATTATTAACTTTGCTATACTTTTGTTTGATATATTCTTTAAAAAAAATTATTTCTAGCCAAATAAATTAAAAACTATCTTTTATCTAAAATCATATTTGAAAACTCACTTTTCAAAAAAAAAATAATAAATACAATATTAAATTTTAAAAACCAAACACGACCTCAGTATTATCATGTAGTTTTTTCAAAATATATAAACACACGCAGAGATAGGAAAGAGAGGGTAAATAGTTTTCATTTTCCATTTATGAAAAATTCGTACACACCTCAAAATCATGGCAATTTAAAAAAAATATAAATCACGTTAATCCTTATATTCTCCACACATACTACACTATATTGATCTTGTAGTTGGATTGCTTCTATAGGTAGTGAGATGGTTGGTAATTACTGTTACACCCTTAGCATTTGATGCTTAAAATTTCTGTTAGCATATTTTAAAAAATGATCCAAAATGAGACTAAAAAAAGCCATAAAGCAAATGATTGTAATACAAATAGGACCCATAAATATAAGTTAGGTCACGCCTGTACAATAAAGCAGAGTTAGTGAAAAAAGCAAATGCTAGGCAAAAAAAAAAAGTTTAAGTTACCCACCTAACATATACTCAAACCTAAAAATTGAAAGCCCAACGAACCAATTTTATTCAATGAATGCAAGAGGAGTTGTTAATTTTGTAGACCTAAGCTAAGTAATCATTAACTAAAACCAACAATTTTTGAAAATGTTAATGATTTTGGCATGGAAAAAAAAAAAAAAAAAAAAAAAAAGGACCCAAAAGCCAAAAGTTGCATTTTTAATTTGAAATTAGGGGGTCCAATTTGAGTCTAATTTCTTATACAACATGGCCATGGAGATTACTCAAGATAGAGAAAGGTAAGTGAAAAAGCCAACAACAAAATCAATGCTAGAGCAGGCAATTTTGTAATACATCATGCTATTTGATTTCTCAATCTTTATGGCCTACAATCATATTTTTATATGTGATTCCATTTTGTAACCAGTTTGAAATGTGTTGTTGAATAAAGATTTTAGTGTATGTTTGAAAAAAAAAATAATGAGTTTTGATTTATTGGTATTATAATCATCTTTAAAATTATAAATTTGCAAATTCAACTTTTAATTAAATTTGATTAACTGTCAATAAGATTTTGGTCTAGTAATAAGATCAAAATTAAAATGCGCGAAGATCAAAAGTTTGATTCTCAGATTTATTGTTCATATTGAATTGTAATGTATTATATAACATTGGAATTGTTGTTAAAATTGTGAATTGTCAAATTTTAACATTATTATTAAAATTATTTTGAGAAAAATATGATTTTGAATATGTTGATTTAATTTACTTTTAAATTTAACATATTTCATTCTTAAAGAATAAATATAATATAATTAAATCTATTTTAGTGTATTTTGGTTTACTCTATAGTCTAAAGATATATCAATTTTGGTGATAATAGAAAATAACTAAATGGAGATTAAAAAAAAAAAAAAAAGAAGAATTCTGTAATGGAAGTGATAAATTTTGCATTAATTAGAGTTTAGTTTCTATATATAATCTGTATTTATAATTAAAAGAAATCTATAAACAACTAAATACAGATAAAACTGTTTTCTTTTAATCTTGCAATACACTAGAAAACTATTATTGCTTAAATTGAAGTGTTTTTGTGAAATTAATTAAATAATACTTTTCTACCTATATCTAGCTATAATTTTCATATACTGTCTGACAAAATATTCATGCTCAAATCTCTCTCCTGCTTAATCAGCTCACTGATGTTTTTATTATTCTTAAAAAGTGTGAGAACTACGAGGCATTAAATTTGAGTCTTTTAAATTATTAAAAATCGTCATTAATTTAATGAAAAATGTTAAAATAGAATGTTATCCTGTTGTGTAACATGCGTTATTATTTCGTTTACAATCGCCCTCAATGAAAAAAAAAAAAAATATCATCTCCTAATGTTAAAAACAAAAATATCTTAAGTATGTTATTATACCATTGTTTATAATTAGAGATGATTATTTTTATTACAGGATGAGAAAGAAATGAATGGTTCAATTACATTAAAAAAAAAAAAATGGGAAAGAAAAACTATTTAAGTGTAATGGCGGTTTATGGAAGCAATTATCATTGATGGTCAATTAAGGAACTGTGGTCCAAGAAGAAGAATTAGATTAGAATAAGGAAAAGCATGGAAAAATAAAAAAATTTCCCTAGAGAAGGACTAATGTACAAGAAAAGTAAAGAAATAATTATCATAAAAAGAAGACACACAAATCCTTCAGGTGACAGTTCCCTTGTTAGGTGTATACAAATGGAAATAAGAATATGATAATTTTAATGACATTTTCCTGCCCAAAAAATTGGGGGGGGGGGGGGGGCGCGGAGAAAAAAGAAAAAAAGAAAGAAAGAAAGAAGAAGAAAATCAGTCAGTTCCAATTCATACACAAATATATATTATCTAATATCCCAAATTATAGAATTTACAAAGAGAATTATTTTCTGGTCTCTAAGTGTTTTTCCTTTTAAATTTGCTGGTCTCAAGTCGAACATGTAGTCAATGACATTAACATCTCTAGGCCAGATCCATAGCTGGATTTGGAATGCTTTTCTTAGCTGCAGAAGCAATCAGCATATACAATGCAATGAAATGATAAATAGTATAAGAATCATGACCTGGTCCAAACACATGTCAATTTGTTGAATTCCTTGCAGTGAAGCCTATAAAGCCATACCAATTTCAGGATGGACAAAACCAAGGCACATGCATTTGCTGATCAATTTGTCCTCTTCTTTTCTTTTCCCTCCCAGACTAGTTTTGACCTTCCAATCCAAAAAAAATGTTCATTTTCATGAAACATTCCTCTCCAAAGACAATTCCAAACTTTTTTTTTTTTTTTTTCCATTTTTCTGAAAGAAAATCATATTCTAATTGTTATGAACTTGAAAATTAGATGGATGAGAGAATGGAATTTAATTTTAGGGATGGATAAGCCATAACTCAAATTTATCACACACATTATCACATCACATCATCTGTTGGGGGGGTTATGTAGTTTCAGGAATCCATTTCCAAAGGTAAGAGTTGACCCACTTATCACTTTCTTCCAATTCCACTAACTACTTTGATGTATTAGAATTCTGCATTAGAGATTGAATTTCATCAATGTTTAGGTCATTTGTTAAACAGAAACTGTTAACTGTCTTCTAATATGATCCTGCCACTGGCAAGTAACAGAAAGATAAAGTCTTACATAGTCCGATGACAACAATCGGATACCTGAATTGAACATTACAACCAAACTGGGTTTTGATGTTGACAATGGTGCCTAACTAACAAATCATCAAAGATGCAAATACAGCCAGAAATATTATTCATTCTGCTGTTGAAGAAAGATCAATGATGGAATGTTCAAAATAATCAAACAGTGAACGTTGGAAGAAGAAGATAAATTGCAGGAGCACGAAGGTTTTTTAAACATGTCAATCAATAACATATATCTTTTAGTGTACATTACTAAAATGGTCTCAAAATATAGACATCCACATGAAATGTACACTACAAAACACTTCAATAAGTTTTACAACAACATTTCTCTCCATTTACCCTCATTCATATGTTTGTTTGCCCAAAATGATTGATAAAAAGAAACCAAGGCCAAACTCGTGCTATTCACCACCAGCCACCCTACCCACCCAGAAGAACCGAAGCCAAAAGACAGAAACAGAAAAAGGGAAAAGTAAAATATCACCCAGAAAACTAGAGAAAAATTAATTCAATTTCCACATCCAACTATTCGGAACCGAAGGCATTGAATACAATGAAATCCTTAATCTGAGAAAGGTTTGATCTTGAACCTGTAGAGGAGTTTCTTCTTCTTTGAGGTTGAATTGTCCACTGTGAGCAATATTTTACCCAATTCACCAACTTTAAAGCTGCTAGTTAGCACTGGTTCATCAACTGGGGCCAATTTTGTGGGTTTCTGTATGATAACTGTGTATGCATCTTTAGCATCAGGCACAAACTCAGCACCATAGCTCACCTCCCACCCAACAGCCCGGATTTCCCAAACAATGACACATTTCTGCAATGCACCAACTTGAAATTACTAAACAAAGAACAAAACTTTCATTCATAATAGAAAATAATCACAACCATTGACAAAAAAGTCAAGGAAATGAATGTGCAAACAATATCAATTGCAAGTATTAAGAACAAAAGTATGAATTTCAGTTGCACCTCATAAATTATAATTTCCACAGTTTGCTTGGTTGCTGGTTTCACAGTTATCTCAGTAGCTGGATCAGCGACAGTAAATTCCGGGTTGCAATCACAATAATCCACACTCAACCCACCATACTGAATAAGAACTTGTTCAGGTGATACATATCTGTTTTAACCATTAAAAAATATTAAGAAAAACAAAAATCTATAACAAACAATGCAGAATTTCAATCTAGCAAAATTAAATAAGCAAAGAGTTCACTAACTTGAAAAGTGTATCAGCAGATTTTGATGGGCCTGCAAATACAAATTTGCTTTTGGTCCTCTGGGTCATGAATGGACTGATCATTGTATAGAAAGCAAGATACCACCAAGGCACATTGATAAACACCTAAATTACAAAACCAAAAAATATATTATCAAATTATCTTTTAATAAGAATCCAAACAAGAATATAAAATTATTATTAAAATCATACCTGTTTAGCAACAAACTCGGGATAATTGTCCTGAAGCAATTGCAAAGCTTGCCTGGTAGCCAACCTAAGCTCTCTTTTTCCAGGTCCAGGAGAATTCTTGAGGTCATTAACCTGAAAAATAGTACAAATACCACCAGGACTAAAATCAAGCTTCCTAATACTCCTTTCCAAGAACTGAATCCGCCATCGGAGAAACTTCAATCGCTTCTCTTCATCAGCAAATGTCTTCTGATACAATTCTTTATTCTGAAACTCCCCATAAACATTATAACACACAGGATGCCCCTCCCTATCATGACCATGCATAAATACAACTTTCTCCAAATCATCACCAAGATCTTCATCAACAAGCTCATCAATTTTAAACTCCTTCCTCCATCGAATTGTGTTCTTGATCATAACAAATGCATCTTTAACTTTGAAGTCTCTAGCTCTCAAGAACTTTAGAAGTATTACATCACTTCTATCATCTTTGAGAAGAGGAATTCCCCATATGGAAACTTCTTCTGGTGGAGGTGTTGTAACTATTGGCTCTTCTTTTTTGGCTTCTTCTTGGGGTTCCTTTAATGGGGTTTCTTCAATTTTAGTTGATTCTTCAGCTGGTGGTTTAATCTCTGTACTAACATCAGATTCTGACAAGGGTGTCTCAGTTTTTGCAGGAGCATCTAAGGTTTGTTCAGAGGATACAGGGGGGATTTCTTGGGTTGTTTGTCCTGGTGGTGTGACACTCTGTTTCTCTTCTTCTTTTGCCGGTGGCGGTGGCGGCGGCGGCTGTGGTGGAGAGCTAAATTGGTGGTTACTGAGAGCTTCCTGAACCAATTGTTTAAGCTCTTCCAAAGCTTTTCTCTCAAAATCAGAGAGATCAGCCACTTTATTGCTCTCTTCTTTGAACGAAACCAACGTCTGAGGAATTTTTGGCTCCTCAATTTGTTTCTCTTTACCAGCTTCAACCACCACAACCTCTTCTTTTGTAACTACAGATTCACTCAATTCCTCACTTTTCTCCTCTACAGCTACAGCAGCCGCCAACGAAGGCGGCGGAGGTGATGAAAATGACTCTTCTTTCTCCATCATCGCCGCAAGTGATTTAGACTCTTGCGGCTGTGGAGACGGCGATGGAGGTCCCTCTTTCTCTTTTATGGCCTTTGAGTCAGACTCAGTCTCAGCCTGAGTCTCCTCCACTACCGGCGGAGGAGTTGGTGGCGAGGGTTCTATTACCTTATCTTGCACCACAAGTGGTGGTGGAGGTGGCGGAGTTTGATCTTCAAGCGGTGGAGGCGGTGGTGGCGATGGTGGTGTAGTAGAATTGAAAGATCCTTCAGCCATCACTGAGGTGGAGACAAAGATAAGGATGTGTTTGTTTGTCGTGAAAATCAGAGAGAAAAGTAAGGGAGAGAGAGAGTGTGAGAAGCAAGAGAAGGGAATGTGGTATATGGTGAAGGTGTTCTGACTGCTGTTTTTAACATAAGAAGATTGAAAAAAGGGACAATAGTTTAGAGAGGAATGAGGATGGGGAAAAATCTGGAATCCTATGCTAATAAAGTATATCTTACTTTCTTGTATGTAAAAACAAAATATAGTTTTGGACTTATTTATAATTATATTTATATTTATTTTAATTTGAAGTCACGTTTTCTTTCATTTATTCTTTTTTTTTTAACTGCATTTATCAATTGTTATATTATTATCTTATCTAATGCAAAATGTTTGGACTTTAAATATTTAATTGTTTAAATGTTTTTTTTTAATATTTCATGTAACTAAACATCTTAATCAGTATATATATATAGAGAAAAAAAATTATGCGTATATACAATCCAATGAAATAAGAACATATAAAATAAAAAAAAAATATCAATATCTTTTCATTAAATAAAAAAAAGATAAAAAAGTCATATTTATTAAAATATTTTATCGCTCATTGATTTGATATATGAGATAAACTTATACTTATACACGAAGTGTAAGCACAAATTTTCTCTATTTATATTCTGGTTAGTGAGTTTTCACTTTTAACATAATTGATTTTTTTTTTTATAATTTTTTTTCCGCCAATTTTTTTTTTTATAATTTGAATTCAAAATCTTAATGCAATAAGTAAACACTGACATGATTAAAATAAACCCCACTTTTTTCTAATAGTAAAATATATCCACTTGGATAATCCACTAGGTTAATTAACAAAATTTTAAAAAAATAAAAATATAATTTATTTATATTACATTTAATAATAAAAAATTAAATTATTATTTCATCCATGACATTTGAACTAATTAATTAATTCGTTTTTTACTTTTTGAGAAATTAACTAATTAGTCTCTTAATTTTGATTTTATCATATTATTTAGTCTTTTATCCATTTTTTTCCACATTTTATGCTAAAAAAAATTAAAAATAAAAAGAATAAAATTTTATTTCCAAAATACCTTCATCCCTAATCTAAAAAATCTATCTCCAAAAATTCTCCCTCTCTCTCCCTAACCTCAAAATTCTATCTCCAATTTCTTTGCTTTTCTTTCTTTTTGAATTAACATAATTAAAACTTTGGTTGGAATGGTGTCACACCCCAATTCCTATGGTGTGACGATCGTAATGTATGGGTAGGTTTAAAACCACTAACTACCCATAGAACCCAATATTAACAATAAAATTTCTCGGATCAATCTATAAAACATTTATATAGAATACATACATTCTATCACATGATAATCAAAATAATCCATTTATAATACAATTCGAATATGTCTTAATAAAACGGAAGGCAAACTATTTTCTAAGTCCATTCATACTACAGAGTGTTTAGAGTAATAACATAACAACACACCATAAAGCAATTTAAAATTTTACATCAGAGATAGCTTCTTGTAGAGGAAATAAAAGCAAGAAGCCTAATCTTCTCTTACTCTAGTGAGCCTTTAACTCAGTGAATTATGAAATATACCAATACTAGGGGGCTGCATGAAGGAATCTATCATATAACAATTCAAAGGGTTAGAACAATAACATATACGTGCCTGAAAGAAATGGCACCAAAGCAATACATTAATACAGAACAATATCAATCAATCAATATGAATGGTGGAATACATATGGGCAGGATGAAACCACTATCCCCATAGGTATCCATAACAATCAATAAGAGTAGTAACTTCTCCCTTTAACGCATGTTTGGCCAAGCATACGCCTAAAATACATAGTTCTCTCTAGGTAGAATACTGATAAATTAGACTCTATCAGTTGAGTCACTGGTGCACACGGCCTAATGGATTATTTCCATTAGTATAGGCGTTCTGTCATAAATATAGTCAATGGTTTAATCATGGCTCGGTAGGAACAATAGCAATATATAGACCCAATGGTCTTTTAATAACAATAAAACAATAATCAATAATATCTGGTTCAATAGAAGGTTTATTATCAATAAATCAATATGGGTTTATAGAACAATAATGGATCCAATGATCAATAACAATGGCAATAATATCAATAACAATCATAAAGCAATATAGTTCATTTAGAAAGATTATATCAATAGAATAATGCAACAAAGCAATTTATGATAGGTTACCATGCATTGACATATTTCATAAATAAGATTCAACAATTTCTGGTTCAATGGCCTACAATAAAATCCTCAATTTAATTATTATATGTGATATCGGGTCCTTATACCTACGGTTTCTACAGATCCAGACTCACTAATTTAATAAACCTTGCATTATAATTATTACTGTTGTCTCCTCTATATTTTGATGATTCCAAAACTTTGTTTAATTAAGCTTATATTCATTCAATATATGAGATTTAATGCAAAGATAAATAAATTCTTGAAAATAAATATATATTTGCCTAACTTCTAGTCTCTGTTAGTTGTTTAATATATTGATAGACATTTATATATTCACCGCCTTGAATTTCAAGTTCACAACGGTGAAAAAATTGGCAGGTAAATAAGAAATTCAAATAAAGATAGTTCACCGCCCTGAAGATCATTTTCACCGCCCTGAAAATCATTTTCAATGCCCTGAAGTTTAAGTTCACCGCCTTGAAGTCAAAATTCACCGCCGTGAATTTTACACAGAAGCGAATTGGATTTTTATCTGCAAAAGTTTACTACCCTGAAGATTATTTTCACCGCCTTGAAGTCAAAATTCACCGCCGTGAATTTTATACAGAAGCAAATTGAAAAGTTATCAAACAAGAGTTCACCGCCTTGAAGTTCATCTTCACCGTCTTGAATTTCAAGTTCACCGCCGTGAACACATCAAATCAAACAAAATCTGAAAGATTTTTATAACCATTGGAGACGTGGAGGGAGCAGATTTTACTCGGATTTGGAGCCCAACAGTCACATTAATTGCTCCCATAAATACAAGAAAGTTCAAATGAAGTCAAGAACTCTTGCCAAGTAAAAATCAATTGCAATCCAAATCAAAAAAGCTTCAATTCTCATATTTGTTATTCATACTCTGTTTTAGAACACCAAGCATTATTTCTCTATCTTTTTAAGTGTTCTTCATTCTAAGCTAATGAATCTTATTGTAATATTCAACCTAGCTTGTATTCAATTCTTGTGAGACTTTAAATACAAAAATCATTGTATCTTGAGAGTGTTGGGTGAAATCCCGTGAAATCTATTGTAAAGAGAGAAATCCCAAAGAACTAAGCTTGTAAAGTTTTGGGTGGAATCACAGTCATTAGTAGAACCCTAAATTAGTTTGATTTAGGAAAAGTGGACGTAGGAGAGGCGATTATGCTTCGAACCACTATAAATCTTGGTTAAGCTCTCTCTAACTCAATTTACTTTTGTTATTTATTTGAAATTATAACTTATTGCATATATGGTGTTTATTTGCATAAGAATTTTTAATAATCTTATTCACCCCCCTATATGATTGCCATACTTGGGACAACATTTGGTATCAGAGCTTGTGCTATGACAACAATTGGTATCAGAGCTTGTGCTCTTACATTTCATAAAAATCCTACGATTTTAAAAGCTAACGATTGTTATGGCTGGAACATCAAAATCTCCTTTCTAAGAAGGCCAATGTAGCACAAGGTCACCCTTGTTTTGTGGCATAAACTACAATCAATGGAAAGTGAGGATGAGATTCCACATGAGATCACAAGGCTATGATTTATGGGAAGTTGTAGAAAAAGGTCCATTCATTCCAATGGATGCAAATTCTGACAAGCCAAAGGATCCATCCAACTACACCAATGATGACAAGAAGAAGCTAGCCTTAAATGATAAAGCTGTTGATTTGTTGTTTTGTGCCTTGGACGAAACTGAATTCAATAGGGTGTCCACTTGGGAAACAGCCAAAGAAATTTGGAAAGTTCTAAAGATGACACATGAAGGGACAAATCAAGTCAAAGACTCAAAGCTAAACATGCTAATCTATAGTTTTGAAAATTTCTCAATGAAGAAGGAAGAGACTATAGCTAACATGTATAAGAGATTCACAACCATTGTGAATGATCTCAAAGGGCTAAAAAAGACATTTTCTCAAAAAGAGCTTACCACTAAACTTTTGAGGTCCTTACCAAAAAAATATGATTCCAAGGTTGATGCAATTGAGGAATCTAAAAACTTTGCCTCAATTACCCTTGAAGAACTTATTGGAAATCTCATCACCTATAAGATGAAACAAAACAAAAGGTAAGAATCAAGAGAAAAGGAGAAGGAAGGCATCTCCAAGAAAGAAAAATCTATTGCTTTGAAGATACATCATGAAGAAAAGAAGGATCCATCTAGTGATGATGAAGATGAAGATGAGATGATGCTTCTTGCTAGAAAATTTAGCAAGTTTAATAAATATCTTTCAAGAGAGAAATTCAAGACGAGAAATTTCAACAAAGAAAAAGGGAAACAAGTTGAAGACAAGAAAAATAAAATCATTTGCTATGAATGCAAGAAACCGAGGCACATTAGATAATATTGCAATCTTCTCAAACATAAGAAGAAGAAGGACAAGAAAGAAAGGAGATTTCATAAGAAAACAAAAGCATATGCAGCTTGGAGTGGAAGTGATACTTCAAGTGATGAAAAATCATCTAGTGAGGAAGAAGAAGAGAGAG
>CATKHJ010587115.1:0-22807 GCA_949750685.1 Vernicia montana | reverse complement strand
AAAAAATTATTTTATATTAAATTAAATTTGTAATATTTTAATTAATTAATTAATTTTATTAACTTTAAATTTCACAAATATTAAATTTTCTCTAAATAATTTAAAAAATATTTATACAAAAATAAAAATTAATACGTAGGTGGATAAATATTAATTTTTTATTTTTAACATCACTTGACAAAAATCATAAATTATGAATGGAGGGTTTTATATGTACAATTTTGAAAAGATTAAGGGTCTAATGAGATCAAAAAAAATATTAAGGGTTCATTTGAGTATCAGCCCAAAGAATAGAATTTTATATGTACCATTTTAAAAAGATTAAGAGTCTAATGGGACCAAAAAAAATATTAAGGGTTCACTTAAACACCAGCCCAAATGAGAGGGTACTATTTGTAACTTTGTCCATAAAAAAAAATATGATAATAAAAAACGGTGTCGTTTTTCCAACACCATCTTCGCAATTCTGACCCTTAAGACGATGAAGATCATGTTGACAAGCGGTGGTGGTGGTACTGTTACAACCAGAACCAACCCTACCACCACAACTACTGCCTCAGTCACAACCCATCAAACCAAAAAACTAAAAACCCATTAAACTACCCAACCCAGAAGCATAAACCACCACGCTCAATACCAATGGCGGAATCAATGCTTGCTACAAGTTAATTCTTTTCCATCAATCGGATCTCTGCCACTCATCGCTTGATTATTTTCCATCCCAAACGCGGTCTAAACCTGATTCAAGTTTCTCCCTCAATAAAAGGATCTTGCTACCCCTAATCAGTTATAATGAAGGCAATCAAGGAAAAAATTTAGTGGCTTGTGATGTTAATGATGGCAATCAAGGGAAGGTGGTTATGATAATGGTTTGGTGGCACTGGCTTGTGAACTGTAAATTGTTGGGAGGAGAGTTGATCGATTGTTTGAGAAGAAGGGGAAGATGAGGGGTGTTATTCTTTTTCTTTCTTTCTTTCTTTTTTTCTTTTTTTTCTTTTTTTTATTTTTTTATTTTTAACTTAAAAATATTTTTATTATTTAAATTTTTTTTCAAATATAAAAAAATAATATCTTATTATGTTTAAAAATAAATTGGGTTACATTGATTTTGTCCTAAATTGATGCTAAAGGGACAAATTGAGATTTTATTCAATTTATCTATCAATGATTGTATACGGCACTTTGCATGTGCTATTATTTTCAGCAGTGATACGTAAGATTTGTTTAGTTAGAAATTTTTTTTCTGTTTTTAGTTTTTAGTTTTTATTGAAAATAAAAAAATTTTATTTTTAAAGAAAATTGAAAAATGTGTAGAAAATATATTTATTTGCTATGATTTAAAAATTATTTTTAATTTCAAAATATGAAAAATTTGTTCATTTAATAATAATGATAATGGTGGTGGTGGTGGTGACGAAAATAGAGGTGGAGGTGGTGGAAGTGGTGACAGTGGTGGTGATGGTGGCAGCAGTGGTGGTGGTGGCAATGATACCTGTAGTGGTAGTGATAATGATGAAAGTGGTAGTGGTGACGTGATGATTTTTTTACTTAGAAAAATTAATGAAGAAAATTTTAAAAAATATTTTAAATTTATTTTATAATTTTCTTTTAAAATAATGAAAATAATTTTCTGATAAAAATTTTGTAAAACAGTCAAATTTAACACAAAATTCTATTTTTTTATTTTCATTTGAAAAGTTTTTTAGAAAATTGCAATAATTTTTCTCAACTAAATAGACCCTAAATGTCTCAACGACTTATCTCTAACATTAAAAATATTTATCTGTCAATAAGATATGATCTGATTGGTATTCTCATCATTTTTAAGAATGTGAGAAGTGAAAAGTATCAGGTTCGAATCTCTCAAATCATAAAGAGTTATCACCAATTTGGTGAGAGATATTAAAGGGTAAGTCTACCCATATTATATAGCCTACAATATTATTTTGTTCCATTAGACCTCTTTAATATTAAAAAAAATATTTATCTAAATTAGAATTTAGGCTTGAAGGATGAAAATTGAGAATGCAGACCTTGCGAAGCCTGACGGAAATTGGCCTACCAAGAAAGTTAGAATATGTGGAGATGAAAGTTTCATGGTAGTACCAAAGAAGTCTGATTCAATTGGCAACACAAGCTGAGTTTGTGGGAAGAGCTCCAAGTTCGATCCTCACTAAACACACCCTTTTGGAAAGTTGAGGAACATTAACTATGACTAAACCTCAAGCTCAGATTAATCTCATAGCCATGTGGTAGTGGGGATACTGAGTGGTCTTCACCAAAAAAAATTTCATGGCAATGGCAGAGGTGGAGACTGTGGTATCGTCAACGAGTATGGTGGGATTTGGAGTCTCTTTCAAAGACAAGTTGCTTTTGAATGAGAAGGGACGAGATAATGAATCATAGGAGGGGTAAGCAAATTTCAAGGTAGAAAAAGAGGATGTTAGAATGAGGCGTGAAGATGGCATTCCGATCATTGAATTTTCTAACAAGATTCAAGGGCTAATGGCTAGAAGTCTAAAAAAAAGCCTTAGTGGTCAGATTGTTTGGTAGAGCTATTAGGCACAAGGCTTTATATAATACTTCATCCGTTCCAAAAAGGTTGACCACTCTCTTTTCTTACACAGTTTAAGACAATATCATTAATTGCTTGTCAATTCCTTTGAATCCTTAATTTTACACCCTCTAAGGCAATACGTAGGCCCGATAAGACAAACCTCCGACGGTCAAAAATTACCAAAATCCATCACCCTTTGAACTACCCTCAAATCATTCGAGACTGAATACAAAGCCTAACGCAATTGGAATCGTTAAAAATGGATGAGAAACGAGCGAAAAGGAATGAAAAATGTGAAACCAAGGTGTCGAGCTGCAGGACATGCACGCAGATCTGCCTGGCACACCTACGGATCTGCCGAAAGTCTCTGTGGATCCTCTAGGATGCTCTGTGGATCCGCACTCACTTTTCAATTTTTTTCAATTTTCTCTTAATTTTCACTCTTTTTGCACTGTATCCCACATTGGAAGTGCATGAAACTTTTCCCCAGCCTTCATCTTATATATAGGGATCCTCCCACTCATTATTCTTCACCTCTTAACCTCTTAACCTCTCGGCTTGCTTGATTAGCCTTTGCATCAAACGAACCATCCCCATAAGCTTGGTCCGCCAAGAAACGAGTTCTCTAGTTTTAATTTTTCTTTTATTTTTATTTTTACTTTGTTATTGCTCCTTGCTTTGCAAATCAAATTGGGTTGCTACTTCTCGAGCTGACCCATTAAGTCAAAAGCTTCTTGCCATCTGAAGTAAGTCCGCTGTGGACCGAAACAAGTCTCCTCCATCTCAAAGTTGCACGAGCGCAAGGTAAGCATCTTTTCCTTTTTCTTTTCCTTTTTCCTTTTCATTATTTATTTTTCCCTCCTTGGGATTTCCTTATCTCTTCTTCTCCTTTGGGCTCCTTGCTTAATTCTTTTCTCTTCTACTCCTAACTATTTTAATTAATTCACTTAGGTTAGTTAATTAAAATTTGAAATAATTAATTCAACCTAGTAATTAATTAAAATTAATCAATCAACTCAAGTCAATCAATCAAAACATGATAAAATGGTTTGATTAAAAAAATCCCTTCACAAGAAGGGAAAACTACGTGGGTTTTGATTCCCATTCAAAATGATACACAAGCATGCTTGGTCCAAACATCAAATCCAAATAAAATAAATTAACTTCTTCCCCCATCACCTTCTTCATGTAGTTAGGATTTTCTTTTATTTTAATATGAGATTTTGTCAAGCATCATATTAATTGTACAAACATTATTCATGAAGTCAATTTTAAGTCACAATTTTATTAAATGTCAAACTAATTAAAATGAACCAAAAACCTAGTCCCTGAATCTTCTTTGATTTCGAGGCTAGTGATCTTCTTTATTTGGGATATTAATTGGAGTCAATTTGGGTTTTTTCCTTAATTTTTTTCCCAATCTAAATAAAATTAAGGTGACGACTCTAAATCAATAATCTAAGCTCGAGGGTTTCATCGTGAGTCTTTTCCCAAATGAGCATTTCGATTCCTTTTAGTGGATTGAACCGGTGCTCGAGCGAGGCCTCACAGTTGGCGACTTCACTGGGAACTAACTTTTTTTTTAATAAAAGAAAAAATAAGAGGACTAATAATTGATTAAAAAGTTTGGCCTTTAACATAGTTGTGACTTTCATGCATCATTTGTATAGGCTATTTGCCTTTTCAACCTAGTTATTTAGGAAAACAATAGATAGTGAGTAGCATCGAGTGGGTAACCCTCCTTGGGTCTATTCGCCTATAGTGAAATCATCCACCCTGCGAAAAATCCTTTGATCCTTTCAAAGGTGTAACGAACATGCTGTGAACCCTTAAAATTGCACCCCCAGACGACCGATTTTCAATTACGAACCTGTAGAATCAAATCGAGCTCAAATGGATCAGAAACGGGCCAAAATGGACCAAAACTAGTGCCAAAATTGGGTCAAATCAGAATCAAACCCGACCAAATTTGACCCAGACCGAGCCTCAGGTGGGCCAAGCTTAGGCCCACCTAGGCGGCATGATCTTCATGCCGGTGGCATGTGTGGCACCCAAATGGTGCCGGTGCTGCTGGCGGCTCCGACACACTGTCCTTGCCGCCACCACCTCAGGGCTCTACCCTTTCCCTATAAATAGCCTTCATTCCTTTGGAAAAGAAAAAAGAGGAGAAGGAGAGAGGGGGGAATCTGAAACGCGTCTCTTCGATGTACAAAACCACTTTTCTATATCCAAACACCACATCCACTAAAGTTATTTCAATTCAAGTTGTTATTATCTCGTCTTGAGTTCCTAATCCCGAAGTGGAACTCAAATCCGAAGCCAAGCTCCCCAAATCCGTGAAAAAGCCAAGAAAAGCAAAGGTATAATTCCTTTCTCTTGTACTTTTAAATTCTAAATTCAGAATTAGAATTTATCCTTTTATCACATCTTATTTAGGTCTAAATCAGACAATATCTAAATCTTATTAATTTAAAATCTGAATTAAATTAACAAACCAAATAAATCTCTTTTGAGTAAACCCCTCCTTAGCAAGAAGAAAGAACTGCATGAGGTTTGATTCCCATTCAAAGGGATACGCAAGTATGCCAATTTTTAAGGCATCAACTCTAAAATATTTTAAATAATATTTTCCCCTTTCTATTATTTTACTGCTTTATATATGTTCTTTATCCTTTATTAATTGAGGAATATGTGCTTTCACTAGTATCCATAAGGGCTAGAGGAATGATCCTCCTTTCTTATTTTTGCTTTTGATTCATCTCTATAACTGTCATTCATATAATATTTGTATCATTTACAACTGTCCATTCATCATTTTTTATTCCTATTCATGCATATATAAAGTTATTTTGTACTCTTAGCCAAACTTAAGAAATTAAAATGTTTATTACCAAAACCTGATCCTCGATCCCACTTTGGTAACTTATGGATTAGTGCTTTTCCATTGGAACAAAATAAATAATTTGGAGTCATTTCATTTGGGTTTTCCTTTAATTTTTCCAATTAAAATAAATAAAATTAAAGTGGTGACTCCCTGTCACATAAAGCAAAAATACAAATTTCAATATTTTCCAAAACTCACAGCGGGTACAGATTGCATGGAGTTTCTCCCGCAGAGAATTTCGATTCCCTTAGCGAATCGGACTGGTGCTCGGGCGATGCTTCACACATGCCCGTACCGTTGGACCCACGCGAGGCTCCTTGACTCACATGTGGTTAGGTATAATGCTGCTCTAGTGTGATGGGTACCCTATCCAAACCACCTTTACCCTTTCATGTAATGAACCTAGAACCTAACCTTAGATTGTATGTACCATAATCAAAGCCTTGCACAATTGCATATTCATGAAATATTTTTCTCATGCATCTATAATATACAAAAAAAAAAAAATCATGCATTTATCTCAACCCTAGGTCATACATTGAACCGAAGAAGGGTCAAACACTTTCACCTCGACCCAATCACCTTCGACCCACAAACCTTAAGCTCAACCCCTTTGGCCCATTACCTTCAATACTAACCCATTACCCCTAAGCCCAACAACCTTGGCCCAACATACCCCAATTCTCCAAAGCTCAATACCTTTGGCACAACATATTACCCTAAGTCCAAAACCCTTGGCTCATCATACCTTAAGAAATCCTCAAAGCCCAGTACCTTTGGTCCATCAAACTCAAAGCCCAATGATGGTTGGCCCGTAACACCATAGGGAATCCTTTTCCCTCAAAATTTGCATGCCTATGCCTTCATCACCTTTCCTATTCCATACCCATCACTTACTGAGTTTCTTTTTGTTGTGCTTCAAGGTATCAATGGCCAAGATGATTGATATGGATATCATCCTTAAGAAGCAAGAAGAGAGCTTCCAAACCATCCTCATTGCCGCCCTTAATGCTCAACAAGCTTGCTTCAATAAGGCCTTAAGCACCCAACAAACCAACTCCAACAAAGCAATGGCTCATCTCACCACAGCTCTCAGAGCCCAACAAACCAGGTTCACCAAAGCTTGGAAATCCCAACACCAACTCATCAACGAGGTAAAAGGAATGATAAATCAGGTCAAATAAATTGATGTTGCGTCTGGAATAATACCCAAAAGTTTCAAATCTCCAACTCCAAGCACCAAAGCCATCCTAACTTCCATTTTGGATCAGATTGACAATGGAGAAAAGCTCACAAACACTGAACCACTAACTCCAAATACTACTTCCATCCCAATTCCAATTGTTGACCTGACCAATTCCACTGCATCTATCCCAAACACTAATATTGATCCAGTTATCAATGGAAAGGCACCCACTCCACTGATCCCAAGCATCAATCCTTCCTCCTCTTTGAATCTTTTTCAAAGTAGGAAGAATTATATCCCATCAATTACCTCGAAGCGCAAGATGAATGAACCTGAGCAGATTTGCATGGTTAAAACAAAGTGCAAAAAGAGTGACACTTATATTCCTCTTACCTCTACTGAATGGAAGAATATGGACACCTACACTCATCTCCCTCTTGCCGAATGGAATAATATAGACACCTACACTCCCCTTACTAATGCTGAGTGGAAGAGCATAGAGCTCGCTGCCATCGCCAACCAAAAGTCTTTGAAAATGGAAAGGAAAAAGTTCAAAGACTTGGGTATGCCCTTAAGTAGTATTTATCAAAAGGATTTGCAACAAAATTTGGTAACACCTTTGTGAACCCTTAAAATTGCACCTTCAGATAGCCAGTTTTCAATTATGAATCCATAGAATCAAACCAGGCCCAAATCGAATCAGAAATTGGCCAAAACGGATTAAAACAGTGCAAAAATCGGATCGATCAGGATAGAAAATCGAACTAGACTGAGCCAAGCCAGGGACCACCTAGGCGGCACCAGAAGTGTGCCGCAAGGGGGCACAGCACCATCGGTGTGCCACATATGCCGCGCCGGCGGTACCGCCCACCTCCTCACCATGCTTCCTCTATAAATAGCCCTTCCCTTCTTCAAAAAATAAAAAAGGTTTTGGAGAGAAAATAGAGAGAAAGAATACCGAAAAAGAGCTGCCGATTTCTCTGTTTAAGATTCCAATTTTTTGAGTTCCTAATCTGAAGTGGAGCTCAGATCCGAAGTTAAGCTCGCCCCATTCGTGAGAAAGCCAATAAAAACAAAGGTAAAATTCATTTCTCTTGCATTTTAAAATTTTAAATTCAAATCTAGAATTCATCTTACACCTTTTTTTAGTCTAAAACTGAAAAGATCTAAAATTTATTAATTTAAAATCTGAATTAAATTAATAAACCAAATAAACTTTTTTTTTTTTATCAAAACCTCTCATTCGCAAGAAGGAAGAACTGCGTGAGATTTGATTCCCATTCAAAAGGATACGCAAGCATGCCAATCTTTAAGGCATCAACTCCAAAATATTTTAAATAATATTTTCCCCTTTCGTATTTCATTTATCTTTCTTTTATTATTTATATGTCTTATATGCATTTCCTTTATTAAATTAATTGTGGAATATGTACTTTTCCTAGTACCTATAAGGATTAAATGAAATATCTTCTTATCTTATTTTGTTTTTTGTCTATGTTTTTTATAACTGTCATTTATATAATTCTTGTATTATTAATAACTATTTCATTCATCATTTTTTACTCCTGTTCATGCATAAAAATTATCTTTACATAGAAGTTGTTTTGCACTTTCAGCCAAACTAAAGAAATTTATTGTTTATTACCAAAATCTGATCCCCGGACCCTTTTTGGTCACTCGTGAATTAGTGTTTTTCCAATGGGATAGGATAAATATTTTGGAGTCAATTTAAATTGGGTTTTCCTTTAATTTTCCCAATTAAAATAAATAAAATTGAAGTGGAGACTCCCTTTACAATGCCAAAATACAAAATCTAATTTCCATAACTAATAGCGGGTTCCAATCGTGGAATTTCTCCCGTAGAGCATTTCGATTCCCTTAGCAGATCGAATCGGTGCTCGGACAAGGCCTCACAGTTGGAGACTCCACTAGGGAGAATTAAATATTTTTTAAATAAAAGATAAAAGCAGATTACTTTTGGTAAAAACAAAGTTTGGATTTAGTTTCAAAATAACTTTTCATATATCATTACATATGGACTCTTTGTCCAAAACCCTAGTTTCATAGGAAAACAATGGATATAAAGTAACATCGAGTGGGTAACCCTCCTTAGGTCTATTCGCCGATAGTGAAATCATCTAGCCCGCAACGTATCCTTTAAATCCTTTTTAAAGGTGTAACGAGTATGCACGTACCGCTGGACCCACGTGAGGCTCTTTGACTCACATGTGGTTAGGTATATAGCTGCTCTAGTGTGACGGGTACCCAATTCAAGCCACCTTTACCTTTTCATGTAATAAACCTAGAACCTAACCTTAGGTTGTATGTTCCATAAAGCAAAATCCTTACATATTTGCATCTTCATCATACATCCATATTACACAACATGCATTCATTTTAAGTGGAGCATTGAACTGAAGAAGGGTCAAATACTCTCATCTTAAGCCCAATACATTTGGTGCAATATGCAACCCTAAAGCCCAAAACCTTGGCTCATCCTACCTAAAGAAATCCTCAAAGCCTAATACCTTTGGCACAATATGCAATCCTAAGCCCAAGACCTTGGCAAATCCCCAAAGCCCAAATACGTTTGGCCCATCATACTCAAAGCCTAAAAATAGTTAGCCCACAACACCATAAGGGATCCTTTTCCCCTCAGAGTCTGTATACCCCCACTCACATCAATTCTTCATGAATCACTTACTGGGTTTTCTTTTGGTTTTACTTAAAGGTACCAATGGCTAACCTAACTGACATGGCTTTCTTGACCACACTTATGACCAATCTCCTTAAAAAGCAAGAGGAGAATTTTCAAGCAATTCTGAATGGTCAACAAGCCTAATTTGAGGAACAAAGACATTCCATCATCGAAGAAGTACAGGCCATGGTTAATCATGCTAGCCTCAACCCGACTAAACCAAACACAGCTTTGGACCAGACCACCCTAAATCTGAATGAGGCTAACCCTAATCCAGTCCAAATCTATGCCCACACTACCTCTGTGCCAAACACTTTCATCCACTCTAAACCTTCCTTTCCCTTGAATCCTTTTCAAGATAGGGATGTGCTCTCCTGTTTAGACACCAAGTTGCTTATGGAGAAATTTGAAATAATGGAGAAAGCCATCAAATCCTTAAAACACAATAATAACCTGATTTATGTGGACAACTTAGCCTTATTCCTTGATGCTAAACTTCCACCCAAATTCAAAATGCCTAAACTTGAGAGATTTGATGGAACTACTTGCCCCAAGACCCATCTGATGATATATGTGGAGGCAATGTAGCCTTTGGGACTCAACAATGAACTCTTTGCAAGCTGTTCCAACAATCATTAATCGGTGCTGCCATGAGATGGTTTCTTTCGCTAGACAAGAGCCAAAAAAGGACATGGGATGATATTTGTCAAGCATTTATCAAGCAATATCATTACAACAGTGAAGTGGATGTCACTAGGTGTGACTTGGAAACTACTAAACAACTTCTAAATGAGTCCTTCTCCACGTTCCTTACAAGGTGGAGGGCTAAAACTGCTCAAATGGTAAACAGACCAACCGAACAAGAACAGGTGGACATCTTTGTCAAGAACTTACTCCCAGCTTACCAAACCCATTTGCTAACCCAATACTTGCCTACCTTCAAAGCTTTGGTGGCAACTGCATCAAGGGTGGAAGATTGCATCTGAAGCGAATCATTTCAACCTAAATTCTCCACCACCAAGTTGGATAGTGGTGAAGAATTTGAACCCTATGACCTCTGAGGCTAAGATCAACATGCCTCGATCTCATCTTCCTTTTCAACCTGAAGCCATGATTCCATGCATCTTCACCAAAGTGGAAAGACATACCCCACCTCACCTAACCTCACCTTTACCTAAGTAGTATGCTATGGAAGAGCTAAAGCTCAACTAATCTGACCTGTCTAAGATTGAGTACAAGTCCAAATCCAAATTCAAGTCTGAGTCCATATTCAGGGTCCATGTTCAAAATCCAAATTCAAGTTTGAGTCTTTGTACTATATTCTCATTTTGCAATAAAACATCAATATTATTTATGCACTTCTTTATTCTCATCCTTCTTATTAACAGTTGCGTAAAAATAAATAAATAAATAAATCAAAAAAATCAAATCAATGAATTTTGGCAAGAATTTGCATTTCACCATGAAATCCACCATGATTTGAAAAAATCAAAGCTTAAGGTATTTTTGTGCCCGTATCAGCAGCTGCTTCACCAGCTCTCTACCAAAGGATAGTCAATAAAGAACACCAAATGGTGATCTATTCAGTTGGAGCAGTTAAAGCTAAAGGCAATCTAATAAAGTTACCCATTGCACTTTTGGGTAATCAAACATAACACCTCAACAAAAAGATAATTTAAAAATGGATCTGATATCCCCACAAAGTTTCTCTTTAGACTAAGAATTCAATGGAATGGTCTAGACAAAGATCAAAACCCCAAGATGAAGGACAACAGAAACCTAAATCATGGTGGAATAATCTTTAAATACCAAAATTCATTGATTAGCTTGCTAAGTTGAAAACCCGAAATGGCAATTTAGGTAAAAAATTAGAGCAAGCTTGTCGAGTTGAAAACCTAAAAGGGCGGCTTGGGCAGAAGTTAGAGCTAAAAAGAAGAGAAGAATCATCATGATCAAATCATTTTGTTCCTTATTCCCTTTATCCCACATTAAGGGCATATCATCTTAAGTCCTTCCTTCCGGCTAATCCCTCATTAGGGGCACACATTTCGAATTATCTTCTGTCAAATCCGTCATGAGCATATCTTTCATATCTTCTTTCAGTCATCCATCACATTGCCCTTATCATTTAGTAGGGCATATCCTTTCTGTCATCCGTCATGTTTCTTAGCTCAAGCAGCTAAGTAACCCTTATTATTCATTAAGGATACAAATCATCTTTCAAAATGCTTGTCACAAAAAGCTAAACAACTCTTACCATCCATCCAAGAGCACGTCTTTTTGAGTCATCATCCAAAATCAATCCAATGTCTCCTCAAGAGTCCCGTCACTTTAAGAGTCTCTTCAATCTCAGATAATAAGATAGTTATGCTTATCTTCTCCATAAAGCATGCTGCGATAGAAAAATCATATAACCTCCTCAAACACTTTCCAAAAGGTTTAACCTACCTTTTCAAACCCAAGTCTCCTTGGTAAAATCTCATCTCCTAAAGGCAAAAGCCCACCAAAAACCCAAGTCTCCTTGATAAAATCTTATCTTGCAAGGGCCAAGCCCACCAAAAATCCAAAGTCTCTCAAGACTCATAATCCTTGAAACCTAGTCTCCTTGGTGAAACCAAGGTCGAGCTATGACTCCCAAGCCTATCCTCCTCAAGTTGATTAAAAAGGGCCAAGCCCACCAAAATCCCAAGTCTCTCAAAGACTCATGATCCTTGAAACCCAGTCTCCTTGGTAAACCAAGGTCAAGTCATGAATCCCAAGGTCTATCATCCTCAAGCTAATTAAAAGAGCCCAAACTAGTCAAATCCCATTCCAAACAAATCATATCATCCCTAAAGTCCAACTTCTTTGGATAAGCAAAATCAAGTGGCAAGTCAGCTGGTCAAAACACCTCCAAAAGTCATATATAGAAGCAGACTCTTAACAGATAAGTCACACACAGACAACCCACAATCTTCACCTTTAAAAAGGCCATACTTGATTGGGCCTTCCAAAATAATCCCCTCCAAGGCAAAACCTGACCTAGCCTTCCAATATAACTTTTCAGGCCATACTTGACTGAGCTTTCCAAGCAATAACCTTTCAAGGCTAAACCTGACCTAGCCTTCCAAGATAACTTTCCAGGCCACACCTGATTGAATCTTCCAAGCAATAACCTTTTAATGCCAAACCTGACTTAGCCTTCCAAGATAACCTTCTAGGCCACACCCGACTAAATCTTCCAAGCATCACCTCTTCTAGAGGCCAAAATCTGACCTTGCCTTGACTTTTTTATAGGACATAACAACTGATCCACTATCATTCATCACTTTAAAATGGGGGCACCCTCCTCTACAAAGATCAGCACTTTCATACCAAATTAATCATTCAAAGGTTCAAGGTATCCAATTCATAATTTTTTTCATAGTCAGATGCATTTCATATTAACTAGGTCACTAATCAGAGTTCCTGAAATAAGACAGATCATTAATCCAAACTCTTGAATCCAGAAAGAACACCTTTTCCTACCAGAAAGAAACATCATCCTATCAGAAAGGATAATCACCTCCTCATATCAGAAAGGACAATTGTGAACCCTTAATTTTGCACCCTCCAGTATGAATTTGAACCCTAAAGGCACCTAGGCTGGGTAAACAGACATTCAGAAGTCGAAATCACAAAAAATTGCCAAAATCATAAAAATTGAGACTCTGAGCCTCGGGACCCGGGACCCATCCCTCAAGCCTCTAAATCATCCTTAGATCATCTAGGATTGAATAACGAGCACAACGCAACTGGAATCTCAAAAAATGAAGTTGAAACGGGTCAAAACGGCGAAAATCGGTGAAATTGGGCTTTGAGTGACCGTATAGGCCACTTTTGTGACCACTGCACAGCCCCTGTGCAGTTCAAAATGGCTTCTATGCAGTCATGGCTTAGTCTTTGCGGTCACCATAACTTCTGTGCTGCCCTAAAAGCCCCGTGTGTGGACCAAGAACCCCCGTGTGCAGTTTTGAGTGTCAGAACACCAAATCCCACATTGAAATTTTGTGTTTTCATCCTCCAACCTTATCCATATATAAATGAGACCCCCATCTCATTTCCAAACTCAGAGCTTGCTCACACATCCCTTGGATTGCTTGATTAGCCTTTGCATCAAGCGAGCCATCCCCCTAAGCTTGGTCCTAAAGGAACGAGCTCCTCAGTTTCTTTTATTTCTTGCTTTGTTATTGCTCTTTGCTTTGCAAAACAAGATTGGGTTGTGACTTCCTGAGCCAACCCGCCGAGTCAAAAGGTTCCCCACCATCCGAGGCAAGCTGTCCAAGGCAAGTCCACCATCGACCGTGACAAGTCTCCGCTGTCCCAAAGTCGCTCAAGCACAAGCTAAGTTTCTTTTTCTTTCTCTTTTCATTTTATTTAGTTATTCATTTATTTTATTTTTCTTAGTTAGTTAATTAAATTGGTTTATCTAGGTTGTTAGTTAATTAAAATCTGAAGTAATTAATCCAACTTGGTAATCAATTAGGTTAACTAATTAATCAACCCACCTTTTAATCAATCAATCTGAAACATGATAAAAGGCTCAGACTAAACAAACCCCCTTCGCAAGAAGGGCGAACTACGCGGATTTTGATTTCAATTCGAAGGGATACGTAGGCATGCTTGTCTAAAAGCATCAAATCCAATTAAAATAAACTTTCTTCCTCTTTCACCTTCTTCACATAGTTTAGGTTTTGTGTTTTCATTGCTTTCTTTATTTAATTATGTTATTACTTTATTGTAATCATAGTTCATACATATTTAATTGTTCATTCATTTGTAATTGTTCATGAAATTTATTTTAAGCCATTTAGCATTAAACTTACCAAACTAATAAAAATGAGCCGAAAACCTAGTTCCTGAATCCTCTTTGGTTTCAAGGCTAGTGATCTTTTTCCTTTGGGATATAATTGGAGTCATTAATGGGTTTTTTCCTTAAATTTTCCCAAATAAAATAAAATTAAGGTGGCAACTCCCAAATCACTTTTCAAATAAACCAATCTGAACCCGAGGGTTCCATCGTGAGTTCAAACCCAAATGGGCATTTCTATCCCCTCTAGCGGATCGGACCGGTGCTCAGGCGAGACCTCACAACAATCACCGACAATCACTCTCCTATTACCAAAAAGGACACCTCATCCTACTAGAAAGGACCAATCCATCCATTCATCCCATCAGGCAGGACCATTTTTCAAATCTTCAGAATTGCCTACCAGACAGATCAATTCTGATGAAACCCAGACTAAGACTGAGATCATCCTCATCGCTTCCCAAACCCAGACCGGGACCATCTTCATCACTTCCCAAAGATACCGAAGGGCATTTCCTTTACCCAAACCAATCAATCTCAACTTTAGAATCAGATCCATCCTAAGATAACCTTAGGATTAGTACCTTAAATATGAAATAGGTTTTTCTTTTAAAAACAGACCTATCCTAAGATAGTCTTAGGATCTTTTACCCAAATAGACCAGGAATATAACTTTTATTTTCCTAAACAGACGGAGAAGGTTCACTATCATCAGAATTGCCTTTTGGACAAGCTAATCCTGATGAGGAAGAAATTGTGAACCCTTAAAATTATACATTCAGATAGCCGTTTTTCAATTATGAATCTATAGAATCAAATCAAGTCAAAATCGGATAAGAAACGGGCCAAAACGGATCAAAACAGTGCAAAACTGGGTCGATTCAGACAGAAAACTGAACTAGGCTGAGCCAAGCTAGGGACCGCCTGGGCAGCACGCTTGGGGCGAGGCACCACCGGCGTGCCATTGGTGATGCCTTCCACCTCCTTGCCATGCTTCCTCTATAAATAGCCCTTCCCTTCTTTAGAAAATAAAAAAGGTTTTGGAGAGAAAAGAGAGAGAAAGAATACCGAAAAAGAGCTGCCGATTTCTCTGTTTAAGATTCCAATTTTTTGAGTTCCTAATCCGAAGTAGAGCTGATATCCAAAGTTAAGCTTGCCCCATTCATGAGAAAGCCAAGAAAAGCAAAGGTAAAATTCTTTTTTCTTGCATTTTAAAATTCTAAATTTATATCTAGAATTCATCTTACACCTTTCTTTAGGTCTAAAACTGAAAAGATCTAAAATTTATTTATTTAAAATATGAATTAAATTAATAAACCAAATCAACTTCTTTTATCAAAACCCCTTCTTCTTCGCAAAAAGGAAGAACTGCATGGGGTTTGATTCTCATTCAAAGGGATACGCAGGCATGCCAATCTTTAAGGCATCAACTCTAAAATATTTTAATATAATACTTTCCCCTTTCGTATTTCATTTATCTTCCTTTTATTGTTTATATGTCTTATATGTATTTCCTTTATTAAATTAATTAAGGAATATGTACTTTTCCTAGTACCCATAAGGGCTAGAGGAAAGATCCTCTTATCTTATTTTGTTTTCTGTCTATTTCTTTCATAACTGTTATTTATATAATTCTTGCATTATTAATAACTATTTCATTCATCATTTTTTACTTCTGTTCATCATAAAAATCATCTTTACATAAAATTTGTTTTGCACTTTTAGCCAAACTAAAGAAATTTATCATTTATTACCAAAACCTGATCCCCGAGCCCTCTTTGGTCACTCGTGGATTAGTGCTTTTCCAGTGGATAAGATAAATATTTTGGAGTCAATTTAAATTGGGTTTTCCTTTAATTTTTCCTATTAAAATAAATAAAATTGAAGTGGCAAATCCTTTTACAATGCCAAAATACAAAATTCAATTTCCAGAACTCAAAGCAGGTTCCAATCGTGGAGTTTCTCCGATAGAGCATTTTGATTCCCTTAGCATTGGATCGGTGCTCGAGCGAGGCTTCACAACCTTTAGAACCAAAGGCACCGTTAAACCCTTTGTCCAAAAATTATAATGCTAATGAATTCTGTAAGTACCATCAAGGAGCTGGACATAAGATAGATGTGTGCAAGAGCTTAAGGCATAAGATCCAAGACCTCATCGACAAGGGAGACCTTATCCTTCCTAGACCAAATACCGTCATCGACCTCTGAGCTACTATTAACTCTCTCAATTCCAAAGCAGGAAAAGCTTAGAGGCTACTCTCTTGAGCAAGTCCTCATGATCGGATGTGGAGCAAAACTATACTTTACCCAAGCCTATCCTGAATCCACCTAGTGAGTCGATACTTTAAGGAGGACACCAGTCTTAGAGTTAGAGTCTGTTAGAGTCAGAGTCTAAGTCCAAAAGATTAGGGTCTATCAGAGTCTTGTTTTTATTTCTAATTTCAAGTCTGTAACCATCATTCCCAGTCTGTCTTTTAATTGTTTATGTAATAATGGATGATGACATTCTTTTTCATAATAAAATTTGAATTTTTCATACTCTTTGTCTTTTACTTCATTATGTGTTCTCTCTTTCTGAATCTAATATGAATAAAACAAAAGATTAGTAAACTTTTTCATAAGGAAAAAGTTACATGCACTAGTTGGAAGAATCAAAAGTTTACAGATGAATACATGAAGCAGAAAGCCACGACAATTGAAAGTCAAATCCAAGAAGAGTTCATCAAGGTGGTTGGTTCAGCAAACCAATCACTCATCCGCTAAGATCAATCAAGATAGCACCCAGGAAGAATGGGAAGGTTCACGTGTAATGAATACTATCTAATAAAGGTAATCGAGTTATTCATCTGTTGGTTGAATCGCATGACTGGATTTTACAGTTGTCTCTTTGACTAATCCATATGTGGATGCTAATCAAACATAGGTTTCCACTAATCATGGTAATGGAAAAGGATCTGGAATGAATGAGATTACACTATCTTAAGAGAGTACAAGAGTCTTGACAGATCTCCACAAGGTGGATTGAAACGCAACTGCAAATTCTTTGGGGCATCAATCCAAAATTGCCCAAGCAGATGTAAATACATATTGACAATGATAGAGTGAATAGAAGTAGCCTCATATCATCTTTTATCCAAACTAACATCATTTGTTATGTTTGGATTACTCTTTGGAATGATCAATGAATCCTGCTCTCAAAAGAAAATATTCAAGAATGAGTTTTGTAAAGCCCATTTTGCAAGAATCATCAAAAGTAGCATCAACGGTTGCCATTGGGGACTACATCGAACTTCCATTTTGGGGGCAATCCCTTATTCATTAATGGATGAAGTATAATTGGTACGAGAATCGAGATGAAAATTCTTCTAGCTAAGGATAGACAAGTGTCATGATCAGTTAAGCACAAGAAAGAAGAATGGATGCTTTTGAGCAACAGGTTGCAAGAAGGTAGTCAGAGCTCCAATTTCTGATCTAAAGTTCAAAACACAATGGGTTGCCCATAAATGCTTAAGAAAATCTTGCCTAATGGGTTTAGATGGAATCAAATCTTTCAGCCTCTGCAATCAATCGGGAAATAACTTGTTGTTTTAATTTTGCATCATAACCAATAATTACGTAAACCTAACCCTCTTAAGAAAGGATAACTAAAGGGACAACAAAAGTGGAGGTACGTAGGAAGCCCAATTCGGGTACGGTCCAAGTATATAAAGTTTCCTTTTGTTCCAATATCGCTCTCCTCTTCACTTTAAAAAAAAAAAAAAAAAAGCTTGCAAAGTTGAAAACTCGAAAGGGCGGCTCGGGCAAAAATTAGAGCTAATAAATGGTTCACTAAGTTGAAAACCCGAAAGGGTGACTTAGCCAGAGGATGGAGAAAATTTGATAACATAAAGTGGCAACTCAAACAGAAATTAAAACTTTGTTTTGTTCAAATTGGATTCAATGTCTAGTTGATCATTTTGTCTTGTTGATCATTTTGTCGTGTCTCGTTCAAAAATAAAAGTTGAGTACTTAGTCTGTTTAGCTTATGTCTAGGAAAAGCTAAATAATTCTTCCTCTCCCTAGAGTCGTATTTTTTGAGTCTTCAAATCATCAAGTTAAGTTGCCTACATCACTCGTTAAGAGAGTGTCTATCAGAGACTTCACCCTGTGTTTGTCAAGCTCATCCTAGTAGCTCTTACCTTTCTAGTCTTTTTCTGCCATCATCCTTCATGTCATAGAAGTTTAGTCTTATCCTTCAGTCCATATGTCCAACCTATTAAGTTTGACTCATAAGGTAGCACCCCACATTTCCTACCCATCCCATTAAGGCCGATTGACAAAGTGCCATTGATCTTAAACTCTTAAAGGATAGAGCTCTTTAGCCAAAACCCCAATCAGATAAGCCTCCCAAAGCCCATCATCTCAAGCTCCTTGGTAAAACATGCTATCATTCCAAGTTTAAGCCTTCTTAACAAATCATGCTATCCTTACAGATCCTACTTGCAAGAGTTCTTAAAGGCCAAAGCTCCTTAGCCAAAACCCCAATCACACATGCCTCCCAGAGCCCATCATCTGAAGCTCCTTGGCAAATCATGCCGTCCTTATAAGTCCAAGCCTCACTGGCAAATCACACTATCCTTCAAAGCCTGAGCCTCCTTGGCAAATCATACCATCCCTCCATATCCAAGCCTCCTTGGCAAATCATCTGATCCCTAAGGTTCAAATCCCTCAAGGCCGGCAAACCATCCCTAGTTTAATCCCTATCCCAAGGGCAAACCCTAATTTATGGACCACATAAAGTAAGCCCATAAGTCCCTTGGGCCGATGATTATTGAGCTAACTTTAGACAGCCCAACTAGACAAAGCTATGTTCAAAGGGCAATCCAGCTGGTCAAATCACCTCCAAAGCCATATCTAAAGGCAGACTCTTAACAGATGGGTCACACAAAAGCCAACCCATAATATTCACTTTTGAAAAGGCCAAACCTAACCGAGCCTTCCTACCTAATCTTCTCTTAGGCTAAACCTGACCTAGCCTGTCAAGATAACCTTCCAGGCCAGACCTGACCTAGCCTTCTAAGCCATACTTGAATGAGCCTTCCAAGCATGACCTCTTCTAAGGCCAAAACCTGACCTAGCCTGCCAAAAATAACTTTTTCACAAGCCAACAAGCCCATGGCCTTCGACCAAACCTTCAACCAAACTCGAGTATAACCCTATCATCTTCAAGCCAAACAGTAAACCTAGGGCCAAATAACTGAGCCACTTTTATTCTTCCTTCCAAAATGGGGATACCTTCCTTCAAAAAGATCAACACTCTCATACCAAGTTGACCCTTCATAGGTTCAAGGTATCCAACTTATAAAATCTTTACATAGTCCGATGCATTTCACACTAAACAAGTCGTTAATCGAAATTCCATGAATCAAGACGGATCATCAATCTGAACTCCTGAATCAAGACGAATCATCAATTCAAAATCCTAAATCAAGATAGATCATTAATATGAATTCTTGATAATCAAGCAATCAAAGGGTCCTCCACCCAAACCAATCAATCTCAATTTTATAATCATACCCATCCTAGGATTGCCTTAGGATCCATGCCTTAAATCTAAATTAAGTTTTCCTTCTAGAATCAGACCTATCCCAAGCAGACTGGGAATATCATTTTCATTCCAGATTTTTCCAAAGAAATCAAGAATATCGCTTCCAATGTAAATCTCACAAAGATACCGGGAGCAAGCTTCTTTATCAACCATTCCACCCATAAATATCTAGTAATGATCACCTAGACATCCTTATGTTTATTTTTTCCATTTTCTTATCATCTTCCACCCAGAAACATCCAATTTCTTAATTAAGCATCAATTTGGTTCCCCTTTCCATCTTTACTTACCTTAAAGTTAAACAAATCCTTCACCCAGACATGTCTAACCTAGGCATCCCTCTGGTTCCTTTCCCCACCTGTTATCCAAGTAAGCCCTATCTTTTACCTAGAAATATCTAGCCACTGACCTAGATTTCTCTCTGGTTCATTTTTTTCGCTTTTATTTATCAGTCATCTTTCACCCATAAATGTTTAAAAAAATCACCTAAACATCCCTGTGGTTCCATTTTCCATCTTTCTTATATTCAACCATTTTTGTCACCCAAACATGTCTAAATCCTGATTTAGATATCCCTTTAGTTCATTTACCATCTTCCTTCATCATTTTACCCAACCAAACATATCCAAACACCGACTTAGACATCACTTTGGTTCCTTTTCTTCATCCCTTTCTCCAGGTTCACTATCATCAGAATCGCCTTACAGACAAGACAATTCTGATGAGGGGCCAGCTGTGAATCCTTAATTTTACACCATCTAAGGTAATACGTAGACTCGGTAAGACAAACATACGAGGGTCAAAAATTACCGAAATCCATCACCCTCTGAACTACCCTCATATCATCCGGGACTGAATATGGAGCCTAACGCAATTGGAATCGCTGAAAATATATGAGAAATGAGCAAAAACGGTCGAAAAATGCAAAACTAGGGGTCGAGCGGCAGGACACACATGCGGATCTGCCAAGCACACCTGTGGATCCGTCTAAAGTCTCTGCAGATCCACTAGGATGCTCTGCTGTTCCGCACTCACTTTTCAATTTTTTCTGATTTTCTCTAAATTTCACTCCTTTTTGCACCGTATCTCACATCGGAAGTGCATGAAACTTTTCCCCAGCCTTCACTCTATATATAGGGGTCCTCCTACTCATTATTCTTCACCTCTTAACCTCTTAACCTCTTGGCTTACTTGATTAGCCTTTGCATCAAGTGAACCATCCCCATAAGCTCGGTCCGCCAAGGAACAACCTCTCTAGTTTTAATTTTTCTTTTTGCTTTGTTATTACTCCTTGCTTTGCAAAACAAATTAGGTTGCTACTTCCCGAGCTGATTCGTCAAGTCAAAAGCTTCTCGCCATTCGAGACAAGTCCACCGCGGACCGAGACAAGTCTCCTCCATCTCAAAGCCGCACGAGCGCAATGTAATCATCTTTTCCTTTTCCTTTTCATTTTTCCTTTTCATTATTTATTTTTCCCTCCTAGGGATTTCCTTAACTCTTCTTCTCCTTTGGACTCCTTTCCTAATTCTTTTCTCTTCTACTTTCGACTCTTTTAATTGATTCACTTAGGTTAGTTAATTAAAATATGAAATAATTAATTTAACCTAGTAATTAATTAAAATCAATCAATCAACTAAGTCAATCAATCAAAACAAGATAAAGTGGTTTGACTAAATGAACCCCTTCGCAAGAACGGAGAACTGCATGGGTTCTGATTCCATTCAAAGGGATACGCAGACATGCTTGGTCCAAGCATCGAATCCAAATAAAATAAATTAACTTCTTGCCCCATCACCTTCTTCACGTAGTTAGGATTTTCTTTTATTTTAATATGAGATTTTGTCATGCATCATATTAATTGTACAAACATTATTCATGAAATCAATTTTAAGTCACAATTTTATTAAATGTCAAACTAATTAAAATGAATCGAAAACTTAGTCCCTGAATCCTCTTTAGTTTCCAGGCTAGTGATCTTCTTCTTTTAGGATATTAATTTGAGTCAATTTGGGTTTTTTCCTTAATCTTTTTCCTAATCTAAATAAAATTAAGGTGGTGACTCTATATCAATTTTCAAAATCAATCAATCTAAGCCCGAGGGCTTCATCGTGAGTCTTTTCCCAAATGAGCATTTTGATTCCTTTTAGTGGATCGGACTGGTGCTCGGGTGAGGCCACATACTCCTAAATTTTATTATATTTTCCACTTATACCCTGATTTATATTTATTTATTACTATATTTTTTTTTTATTAATTTTGAGAATACACATGTACTACACCTTTCAATTAATAAGGATAAAATGGATAAATACCTATATCTATTTTTAGAGTGGGCAAATATTTTGGGACATCCTAAAATGGAATTGTAATACCCCGAATATTCATGTATGGACTTCTCATTAAGTATATAAGTGAATTTCAAGTGTATGTCATGTGTATGGATGATTGTGGATTGAATTCATTGTGATATGGAAGTTAAATTGTAAAGTGGAGTTTCAGGGCATAAGTCGCGCCTGCGGCAAGGATGTCGCGACCGCTATAAGTGTTTCGCGCCCAGTGTTGCGACCGCAACTCAGACCGCGAACTCCTCTATTTGATTTGGACACCAGACTGAACAGTCACATGAATAGTAGAGAGTAGCGACCGCAATGCTTTAGTAGCGACTGCAATGAAGGATTCGTGATCGCTATTTTCCTGTAGCGACCGCTACTGGCAGCGAGGGCAGAACCTGGAAATCAAATTTTAAAAGGAAATTAACGCCCCAAACTTCATTTTTACGAGATTTCAGAGTTTCTAAACCCATTTTCTCTCTAAAATCATCCACCCACTCACATTATGCCAAGAAACTTCATTGATTGCTTCAACAAAAGGATCTAGGGTTGTATTTACTCCTTCCATCGTCCATTTCTTGAAGCATTTCTTGAAGAGGTGAGTTAGGGTTTTGATTTTCTTTTGATTCTTGTTCTCCATTGTTGTTATAATCTGTGCTTGGGGAAGGGAATAGAGTTAGAAATCATGAGATTAGTATGAGTATAGTGATTTTAAGAGCATGGGTTATGTGTATTGA
>CATKHJ010587004.1:0-12636 GCA_949750685.1 Vernicia montana | reverse complement strand
TTGGTCCAAGCATCAAATCCAATTAAAATTAACCAACTTCTCCCCTCATTACTTTCTTCACTTTAATTTAATTTTTTTTGTTACATTGATTTTATTAGGATTAGTTTGGGGAATGTGTGACTTCCCTAAAACCCATAAGGGCTAGAGGAAGTATCCCCTAATTTGGATTTTTATTGTAACTTTATCTTAATTTTCTCTTTCTTTTATTTCCTTTATTTCATTTATTTACATAAATCATGCATTTATTATATTGTACATAATTCATGAAATTAATTTTAAGTCACAACTTTATTAAATGCCAAACTAATTAAAATGAATCGAAAACCTAGTCCCTGAATCCTCTTTAGTTTCGAGGCTAGTGATCTTTTTCCTTTGGGATATAATTGGAGTCAAAATGGGTTTTTACCTTATATTTTCCTAAAGAAAAATAATGTATGGTGGCGACTCTAAATCACTTTTCAAAATCAATCAATCTAAGCCAGAGGGCTTCATCGTAAGTTCAAACCCAAATGAGCATTTCTATTCCCTTTAGCAGATCAGACCGGTGCTTGGGCAAGGCCTCACAGTGAATGCTCTAACAATCAAGAAGCCTCTCAAGATTGAAAGGAGGCAGTTTTCTGATCTAGGGGGTGTACCCATGAATGTCATCTATAAAAAACTGCTTGAGGAAAATATGGTGCAACCTCTCAAACCTAGACATGTCCCTAATCCATTACACAAAAATCACAACCCAAACGAGAAATGTGATTATCACCAAGGACCTGGGTACAAAACTAATGCATGTAAGGCCTTATGACACAAAATCCAAGATCTTATCGACTCAAACAATCTCTTACCACCAAAAACTAGACCCAATATCACCACAAATCCCTTACCCAATCACACAGTTAATGTCATCATTGATTATGAGGGAGTTGACCATGTCTCCTTGATTGAGTCAAATCCCAAATATTGCTGTGTTCTGGACCTCACTAACATGGTTGAGGAGATTAATGCTATCTCCCGAAGTGGCAGAATCCTTTAAAACCCAAATCCACCAAATCCAAACACTCAACCCATCCAATCTATTCCTGCACCATCTAACAAGATAAAAGCAAGTCTTGAACCTGAAGAAGACCCCATTCTCAAGAAGTTGAAGAAGACTCAAGCAAATATATCTATTTGGAGTTTAATTCAGTCATCTTATCCCCACCGCTAAGCCCTTTGCAAAGCATTGAATCAGCGCTAAGCTCCTATCGATATCGCCCCTGAAAACCTTATTGCTTCTTTCAACAGTGCTGCTAAGGGGGTATCCATCACCTTTGGGGACAATGAAATTCCAAGAGAGGAATTTGACCATAATAATACTCTTTACATTACTGTAATCACTTGGGGAAAGACTGTGCTTATAGTTCTCATTAAAAACGGCTCGACCTTAAATGTGTGCCCTTTGAAGGTGGCCAGTTGCCTGGGGTTAGAAGTTACTGATTTTACCTCTTTTGACCAAATTGTAAGGGCCTGTGACAATACCAAGAGGGAAGTCCTTGGGGTGGATACAATAGATGTGACAATTGGGCCCACTCTCTTCACCATTCCTTTCAAGTGATAGATGTGCCTTCATGTTTCAATCTACTACTTGGAAGGCCCTGGATCCACCAAGTAAAGGCAATCCCTTCCTGTCTGCACCAAAAGTCAAATTTCCTTTCAAAAATGGGATTGTTACAATTAAGAGGGATATGCATGGAAAACCTGAAGTTCCGAGCTCTGTCCCCATCCTAGAAATTCAACCTCAATTATCTGCTTATCTAATTTTTGGTTTCTCGTTTATACAGTTCATTGAAGGTGAAGAGGGTAAAGAATTTGTCCCATTTGATTTTGACCCATTTGAGAATACTGCAGTTTCTAACATACTTAGAGAAATGAATTATTTTCCTAGTTTAGGTCTTGGAATGAGCCAACAAGGTTTGAAGTCCTTTTTGGATTATCCAATTGCTACGCCACCATTTTGTCTGGGATATAAGCCCACTAATGAGGACCTCACGGAATTGGAGAAGTGGCTAATGAAAGAGTGGCGGCCCTTAAATGAGGTGAGACTTGTGACTGGCCTATGCGCCTTTATTTTAAAACCTTAAATGGGAATTTTGTAAAGGAAGGAGACACAGTTCCTTACTGTAACTTTGCTAAACCCTGGGTCTGCCCATTACTGGAAAACTAATCCTAGGACTTGAAATCTTTTTTGATGTCAAGCTCGAACTAGAAGATTGTGAGCCAATTTACATGCTTAATTAAGATTGGGAAGAGAATATGGAAGCTAGTCTTTTTGATGAAGTGTTCACGATCACTTTTGAGGAGGAGAATGTCGACACGTCCATCTTAATTCAACCAACCAATACCGGACTACAAAATTGGTCCTTTGAGGAGAAACTTTTCCAGTTTTATGAATCAAAATCCAAGTCAGAGTCCCAGTCTGAGTCAGAATCCTCTCCAAAATTATCTTCTGAATTTGTGTCTTCTGTTTCTAGTGATGATATTGATGTAACTGACCTTGAGGGTCCAATTTGTCAATTTGATGTAAACTGGGATCTATCCCCATTTGAATTCAATAAAAAGTTTGCATTTTCCTCTTACGATCCTGTGTCTTCATTTTTCTTTAATGTTCCAACTTTTAAATCTGACTTAAATGAGACATAAAATGAAAAAAATGAAATAAAAGAAGATGAATTAAAGAGCCAATAAATGCTAGCACCCATGATGCACCAAAAACTACATTCATTGCATCTGTATGAATAAACAGGGATCAAACAAAAGACATAGTCAAAAGATTTCAAGACTGTTTTGCATGGCTTCCCAAGTACATGACAGGTTTAGATATGAGCATAGCTGTTCATAAGATACCAGTCCACCCAGGCACCAAGCCAATCGAACAGATGCTGCGAAGACTCAAGACTGAATGGTCCATACCAATCAAGGAGGAAATTGCCAAGCTACTGGACCATAACTTCATCGAGTCCATCAATTATACATCAAGGCTTGCTAATATTATACCAGTTCCCAAAAAAGATAGTAGAGTCAGAATGTGTGTAGACTACAGGGATTTGAATAAGGCCTGTCCAAAGGACGATTTCCCCTTACCTCACATTAACCTTCTTATAAACCGCATGGAAGATTCTGAAATGGTTTCCTTAACCGACCTGGCTACGAGATACAATTAGATAATGGTTCATCCTCCTGATAAAGAGAAGACAACCTTCATTACCGAATGGGGTATCTATTGCTACCGGGTTATGCCAACATACCAAAGGATGGCAACTACCATTTTCCATGATATGATGCACAAAGAGATTGAAGTTTATGTTGATAACATGGTAATAAAAGGCACAACTACCGAAGAACATTTAGAAGCATTAAGACGATTCTTTCTTAGACTTCACTAGTACAATCTCAAACTCAATCCCACCAAGTGTATCTTTAGAGCTTCATCTAGGGTATTCCTAGGACATATGGTTAGCAAAAGTGGTATAAAAGTCGATCCTGAGAAATCAAAGGCAATTTTGGAAATGCCACCTCTTAAAAAAGAAAAAGAGATTAGAGGTTTCCTCGGATGACTCCAGTACATTAGTCAGTTCATCAATCAACTAGCTGATGTGTTTGGACCCATTTTTAAGCTACTCAGAAAAGGCGCTTCAAAGCAAAGAAATGAAGATTGCCAAAATGCCTTTGAACAGAACAAACAATACCTGCTGAACCCACCAGTATTACAACCACTAAGGCCAGGGAAGCCGTTGCTACTCTACCTATCTGTAACTGATGAAGCAATGGTGGCAATGCTTGCTCAGAATGCCTCTGATTCTAATAAGGAAAATGCCATCTATTACTTGAGCAAAAGAATGTTGTCTCATGAGCTCAAGTACATATATATAGAAAATTTATGCATTGCTATGGTATGGGTTTGTCACAAACTGCAACACTATCTTAGCTCTTATACAACTCATATCCTTGCTGACAAGAGCCCTTTGAAATTCCTTATGGAGAAGCCAGTTATTAACAGTAAGATGGCAAGATGGATGGCTGTTTTGGAATCCTATGATCTTAAATATGTACAACGAAAGGCAATCAAGGGAAGCATAATAGCAGATCAACTAAATGCTGCCCCAATAACTGATGAATGGTTTGAACCTGAGTTCCCTAATGAGGATATCCTGATTGGCAATGAAGTTTGGAAGCTCTACTTTGATTGAGCATCCAATAACAAAGGATATGGTGTTGGCATTGTAATCATTACACCAAATGGGGAAAGCCTTAAGGTGACAAACAATGAAGCAGAATATGAAGCATGCATTTGTGGCCTTGAAGCAGCAATAAGGCTCAAAATCAAATATCCTGAGATTTATGGGGACACAAATCTGATAGTGTCCCGAGCCTTAGGAAAATGGAAAATAAAAGAAAAGCGTTTGGTTCCTTACCATAAACGCTTAGATGAATTAACAGACAATTTCTATGAGCTATCTTTCCATTACCTTCCAAGAACGAAGAACAGATTTGTTGATGCTTTGGCAACACTTGCCTCAATGCTTGACATAAGTGACAGTTTCATAATCAGGTCTGTTACAATTGAAGTTAGGCATGAATTAGGATGCATAACTCATTGCATGAATGTGTAAGCTGCTGATAGCAGACTATGGTTTTGGGATATCCTTAACTATATCAAGAATGGACTTTATCTTGAAGGAGCCTCTAAGACAAAAAAGAGGACTTTGAGACAGTTATACAAGGGATTTATTCCAAATGTGGAAGTACTTTACAGACGGGTTTGGGATAATATCCATCTGAGGTGTGTCACTGAAGAGGAAGCCCAACAGATCATGGAATGGATACATGGAGGCAATGAGGGCCCACACATGAATGGGATTGCCTTAGCCTGCAAGATCACAAATCAGGGTTACTTTTGGCTTACCATGAATGAAGACTGTGCAAGGTATATACAACAATGTCATAAATGCCAAATTTATGTCAAGCTCCAGAAACAGCCTCCTGTACCACTATTATCAATCACCACGCCTTGGCCATTCGTAACTTGGGGCCTTGACGTCATTAGCAAGATAAGCCCAAAGTTTTTGCCCATTCGCAACTTGGGGCCTTAACGTCATTGGAAAGATAAGCCCAAAGTCCTTTGGCAAGCATGAATACATTCTGGTGACTATTGATTACTTTTCCAAATGGGTTGAGGCTACACCCTACCAAGTGTTGGATTTTAAACAGGTGGCCTAGTTTATCCGTACCAACATCCTTTGTAGGTATGGGGTTCCTTTTGAAATCATCACTGACAACGGATCCCATTTCTAGAAAGAGGTCACTCAATTATTGAAGAAGGAGAAAATCCAACACCACAGGTCTTCCCCTTACAGATCTCAAACAAATGGTGTAGTTGAAGCCGCAAACAAGACTCTCAAGAATATGCTCCAAAAGATGGCAGACAACCATAAGAATTGGCACTTACATTTGCCTTACGCACTATAGGGATACAAAATTACAATGCGTACTCCAACCGGTGCTACACCATACTCTTTGGTGTATAGGATGGAAGCAGTCCTACCAACCGAAGTAGAAATCAAGTCAGCTCACATCATAAGGGAGAGTCAATTGGATGAAGTAGAATGGGCTAAAGGCTACCATGATCAACTCATTTTCATTGATGAAAAGAGAATGGACGCATTGTATCATATTCAAGGCTATCAACAAAAATTGGCTAGACACTTCAACAAGAAAGTTAGGGACAGAGGACTACAAGAAGGCCATCTTGTTTTTAAAAGAAATAAGAGCACCTATTCATGATCCAAGGGGAAAATTCTGACCTAATTGGAGTGGCCCGTTCATGCTAAAGAAGATCCTATCTGGTGGAGCAGTAATCTTGATGGACTTGAATGGCATAGAGTTTGCCAGCCCGTGCAATTTAGATCAGCTTAAGAGATACCTTGCATAAGCATCCTTGTAATTCATGCATAGCATTTGCATCTATGTAAAAGAAGAACTACGTAGACCTGATTCTCTATTAAAAAAAATGATGATATTATTGTAAGGAGATACATAGGCAACCCATGTGGATTTGGTCCAAATCATTAATAAAATTTCATTTTGTATTACACATTTCATTTGGCTCTAATTTGCATCATAAAAAAAAATTGAAAAAAATAAATAATTAATGATAAAAAAAAAAAAGCTCATTAAGTTGAAAATCCGCAAGGGGGCTTAGGCAAAAATTAGAGCAAGAAAAAAATATAATAAATAAAGATGTCTTATTTATCTTATTTAATCTTTGGAACATCAAAAGAAAAGTAAGACATGATCAAATCAGTCTCCTAAAATAAACAGCCTTCCTAAAAGGCAGACTACAAAGTCATTGCTCTCCTCCTCCTCCTCTATCTCCTCAAGTATGGAAGCTCTCCTAGCCTTCTTAGATCTCCATAAGTTAGCTATCTACCAATCAATGTACTGTAGGGTCTTACCACAATAGTGAGCAGGCTGAACAACATGAAAACCTCTCACCCATCCATTCCTGACAGCCCAAGCAACAGTCTCTGTAATCAAAACGGATTGGAATAGAGCACCATCTAGGGGGCACACCCTGCCTATGACCCATCTAACACATGACCCTAGTGGCCTGATAAAAGGTCATCATTCTCAAACCTAGAAGATAAACCATCTTGTAACCAAAGCTCATGGTCATGAACTTATTGATCTTGTACCACTCAGATCTCCATAGCAGCTCATCAGAATCCAGCTCAAGAAACTACTTGATCCATTCTCTTTGGGAGTCCCTCTTGATTACAATGGTCCGATTCCTGTACCAAGAAGCAAAATAATCCACCTTTGTGGGAGGGCCCACTACCCAAAGGTGGTCTCTCAACCAAATCTAAGAAAAAGTGCAGAGGATAAGAAGAAGAAAGATGAAAATAGATTCAGAAGCAAGAAGCGAACCTGAAGAATGATAGGGTTGATACTCCATGAACCATTAGAATTGCACATCCTGTCCAAGCTCATAATGGTTTCAACTAAAACAATAACAGCAATAGACCTCCCTTCCTCCATCTGAGGGATCAGCTCTGTAATTCTAGCGTCCCCCCAACCAATAGGGCTCACAAAAATATACCCAGCAATCAGGCAAAAAGATAAAGCCCACATCCTCAAATGAAACCACCCATCATCCATAAAATCTTTAGGATAATGAACTTCGAAATCACAGCAGTCAGATCTACCCAGTCCTCCACTACCATGGGACTAGCGGTATCCTCGCTCAAATATAAAAGTCTCCTGAAGGATTTAAAGTACCCTACTTTCTCAACAGGAGTAGCTAATATAGCCTCAGGATTAGATCCAAGTAGTACTGAAAAATCCTCAAAAGTAGGACACATCTCCTCTATAGATGCCCCAAACTTGAAGACATAGGCAATTGGATCCCAAAAGCACATGCAGGAGCACAAAAAATCCCAATCAATCTTTACCCCTTTTAGAGTAGGCATAACACTCATCCCATACTTCCTTAGGTTAATTCTCTCAACTTTGGTAATATTCTTGCACCATAGAAACATTGCATGACTGAAGTAGGGTTCCATTGTGAAGAATGAAAAATAAAAATATAGCAAAAAATTGATGAAAAAGCAAGAAAAGAGCAGAAAAGGGACTTTTAGAGGCACAAAAAAATCAATTGTACAAACTAAAAGCATAAAAAATTACTTAAAAAGGACAAAATTCAAAGTCAAAGTCAGCTACGAAATCCAAGCGTGCGGCACGTGAAGCACGCCGCCCAGGCGCACGGCACGCGAAGCATGCCGCTTAAGCGTGCGGCACCAGAGTCATATCGCTAGCCCCCTTTTTGCACTGCCAACTCCTTTTCCATTCCGCCTAGCCTATTGCCCATCTCCATTAGTCGTGTTCCGTCTCTCGACAAATTTTGACAATAGTTCTCAAAGTTTTAGCACAATTTATGGCCTCCAAAAATTCATTTTTTTTTATGAGAAAATCAATTTAAAATTGACAGATAAAAAAAATCAATCAAAAGCAAAATTAAAAAAAAATGATGATGAGAGAAAAACACAAGAAATACAATGAAAGTCCTACTAAGTCAAAACATTGCATGCATCACATCCATATAGCATAACATAACAAAAGTACTGCATAACATAAAGTGCATCATCTTGAATACATGAATATGTGGCATATATAAATGTAAACAAGTCACTAACGACCGCGCCTGGGTCTATGACGCACCCTCCTAGGTCCCTCCTCACGCTCCTCTACCATCTCATCCATGTCATGCAGAGTGGTGCTCATAGCAAATGTATACCTACCCAAAAGGTCGAAATGGTAACGGACATAATCTATCGAGACTTATAAAAAAGAAGAAGATCAAACATAAGTCATCAGAAAACAAGTAAGAAGCAGCTGTGCAAAATTATACCTTTGTAATGCCCTTAGGAATGGTAAGGAAGAATGTCAGTCGCTCATTAGGGAGAACATAATGATGGGATCGACCGTCATAAGAAACATAATCCAGATGGGCAAGCAACCAAATATGTCTAGTAAATCCAGTAGGTGGGGGAATCAGAATAGTTGGACCTCCTACAAAAGCGTCCGGAGCTGGAACCAAACTGCTAGCCCTGGGAATCGAAGGATCAACCATAAAACTTAAAGAACCAACCCTAGGACCCATGCTCTAAGCTCTCACAGGGGCAAAACTGCCATCTCCAGAGAGGGGCCCTCATGAAGTGCTTAAGCTAGATGCTCGGTGTGTCGACCTCCGTGAAACATCTAATTGAGGAATGCCCTGCATCAAAGAGGTCTCGCAGAACTAATCATAGTCAGCATTAGATAAAAATTAATTCAGATAAGAGACCCCTGCAACCCAATGATCCTCTCCCAAGATGGCTAGACCATATCTCATGTCTATAGGAAGAGGCTGTGACACAACTCTCACTTCTGTAACCTGTGCTCTCACCCTCTCTCCTAGGTAGAACATCCTTAAAGTCTCGTAATGAAGCAAGAGGTGACTAGAAGATAAGTCTAAACTTAGGCTGATCCGATCTGGTATCCAGTTTGCCAATCTCACAAACAGAGTCAATCTCACCTGCAAAACAGACCGCAAGGTAAATAGTAAAATGCAAAGAATCAAGTCTAAGTCAAATCTAACAAGGAATACTTGGTCTACGCTCAAAGTAGCAAAAGTCCTTTTGTAATTCTCAAAAGACAATGTCATATGCATATTCCTATTGGACACTCTCCAGAGGCATCCGTATGGTGGGTTGATAGCGATAGACTCTTTCAGCGGTGGAGCTAACACTGGAAAATGCTCATAAGCCCAGTACTACAAGAGAAAATTTTGATAAGTCAATTACCAGACAGGGGGCAAGAAAATTGGATGACAAAGTATAATACTCACCTCCAACACAACAGAAGTGCCACCACGACCACTAAGCATCCCACGGGAAATATTGCACAACACATGGTACATAGCATAAAGACCAGCACCTCCTCAGTCGAACTCACCAATCTCATCCATGTTCACCAGAGAGTGCAGAACACTCAGATTAATGCTATCCTTGTTTTTATGCAGAAAAGTGCAACTCAAAATAATCAAGGCACACAGCCTAGCACCTTGGTCAACAGTGTATTGACCGTTGTCTGACTCATGGTCATCAAGGTATGATAAAGCCAAGAACGTGGGACACTGGGATTCTCACGAGGAGGGTCGGCCCCAATCAAGGCGGTCATCTCCATGGCAGAAAGCTCAATCCATAAATTATAAAACTCAAGAGGGCGAGATCTGAAATGTATACCCGTAATCATGCTCCACTTAAAAGGGGTACTTGTCATCTCACCACACGAAAGGTGGAATGTATTCGTAGTATCCCACCAACACTCTGCCAAGGCCCTGACTATAAGAGTGTTGACAGGTTGCTTGATATCTAACTCCAACCACCTGAGCTAACCAGACGGCTCGAAGCGCTGACGGATAGCTTTATGACCCTCCAGAAAAATACGAATTAGCTCTATGACATTCCTGCCTCCCCTAGGCCTCAGTTGTACATGCTAAAAAAAATATTAAATAATAATAAATAAATAAACAATTGTTGTTATATATCTTATATAAGTATGCACTAACCAAAAATGCAGTAATAAAAGCATACCTTAAGGGATCCAATGTAGCTGACATGGCGATCCGGCTCTTTCAACAGTATCTCAGGGTCTTGAGTACCTATTGCAAGCTGATGTGGAGGCTCCATGCAAATAAGTGAGAAGAAATTTGAAAAAAAAAGAGAGAGAATTTGTAGAGAGAGAGAGAAATTATAGAGAGAGAAAGAGAAAATGAATAATGAATAATGAAAGAAAGTGGAAAGGGATATATATAAGTAAAAATGGTGGTCCCCTCAAAATTGCATCTTTGACTTTTTGATTCATAGGTCTAAATCACGTGGTTTTGGCATGACAGGCCCATTTTAAATTGGAATTCAATTCCGTTCAAAACAGTAGGTTCGCAGGATTTTTATCTATCTCCTGGAACAGACAAGGTCTCAATCGGAGTTCTGAATCTTCCAAAATTGTAGAACTTCAGAAATTTAAAAAGGCCCAAAAATTAGAAAATAGTCCAAACTAAGATGGAAAAGCCTGAAATCAGACACAACACCTCAGCATAGCTTCTAAAGCATACAAGGATCTTCAGTTTGCTCAGAGCGGTATCAAAACCCCACCGGTTCACAGTTATCAGATTCGGCCTCTGATTGGCCAAATCTAATAAGGGGGCAGTTTTGAACCCTCAAAATTGCACTTCCAAATGATTGGTTATAAATTACGAACCTGTAATATCAAATCGAGCTCAAATTAGATAAAAAAGAGCCAAAATGGGCCAAAACAGTGTATAACCGGGTCAAACCAAGTAAAAAGCTGAACTAGGCCTGAATCTAGTCGGGCGGCATCAAAGGTGTGTCACCCGAGCAGGCGGCACCTTAAACGTGCCACCTACACACGCAGCACACGAAGCGTGCCGCGGAGCTAACTCCCGTGCCGCCGCCGACACCACTGCCTTCCTGACCTTCCTCTATAAATACGGGTCCACCTCCGACTGTTCAAAGAAGGAGAGATTAAAAAAAAAAAAAAAGGAAAAGGACAAGGAAAATATCAAAATACTAGATTTCTGAATTATTTTAAATTTGTTATTACTTGCATTGTTTAGCTAACCTTTCTGTTTAAGGTTCAATTTTGGAATTCTTAATCCAAAGTGGAGCTTAGATATGGGATTAAGCTTGCCCCATTCGTAAAAAAACCAAGAAAATAAAAGGTAAAATTTCCTCTCTTTATCTCTTTTATTTTGAAATTCAAAATTTAGATTTAGAATTCATCATCCTATACCTTTTCTTTAAGTCTAAAACTGAAAAGATCTAAAAATTATTAATTTAAAATCTGAATTAAATAAATAAACCAAATAAACCTTTTTTTTTTTTTTTTTATCAAAGCCCCTCTTTCGCAAGAAGGGAGAACTGCGTGGAGTTTGATTCCCATTCAATGAGATATACAAGCATGCCAACCTTTAAGGCATCAACTCCAAAATATTTTTAATAATATTTTTCCTCTTTCTATTCTATTTTTCTTTTATTAAATTATTTTCATATTTTATTTTTCTTTCTTTTATTGCTTTATGTGTTCTTTGTTTATTTATTTTTATTTTTACAAGGTTCCTTTATTTTTCTATTAAATAAGTTGGGGAATATGTGATTTTCCTAGTACCCATAAGGGCTAGAAAAAATATCATCTCTATCTTATTTGCTTTTGTTTTTGTAATAATTAAGTAGGATTTATTTCTGTTTATTTCTCTATAATTATCATTCATGTAACTTTTGCATCATTTATAACTGTTTCATTCATCATTTTTATTCATGTTCATGCATACACAAAAATCACCCTCTTTTGTATAAAAGTTATTTTGCACCTTTAGCCAAACTAAAGAAAATTACTATTTATTACCAAAACCTAATCCCCGAGCCCTCTTTGGTTACTTGCGGACTAATGATTTTCCAATGGGATGAGTTAAATAATTTGGAATATATTTAATTTGGATTTTCCCAATTAAAATAAGTAAAATTAAAGTGGCGACTCCCTTTTACAAATGAAAAAATTTCAAAACACAATTTTCTGAACTCATTGTGAGTTCCAATCGTGGAGTTTCTCTCGAAGAGTACTTCGACCTCTTAGTTGATCAGACCGGTGCTCGGGTGAGGCCTTACAGTTGGCGAGGATTTTTCGACGATGATTTCGGCTAGCTCTGATCTCTTTTCTCAAGGAGGTTTATACCATTGGACTCCTAATACTTCAAGCTTTCATTTGATACCCATTTTGTTTAAAATAGATCACTTTGATTTTTTACCAGAATCTGAAAAAGGCCAAGGTTGTAGATGTAGATCTCCGACGATATCCAATGAGTGAAGGAGAGTGATCTATATTTTTAAATTCTCCATCTCAAGACGAATCCGTTGACACATGTTTCACTGTCAATGGCTGTCGACAACAGTTTTCTGACGATTTTTTGGCAACCCTCTAGTGAGTGTCGATCAACAGTTCAGAATTTATTTTAGGCATTTAATTTGGTTAATCTATATGATTAAGTTAACA
>CATKHJ010586938.1:0-11112 GCA_949750685.1 Vernicia montana | reverse complement strand
CTTTCTTCTTTATTTTTTTTTTCTATATCATTTTTTTTCTCTTTTTTTTCTTTATCACTTTTTTTTCTATTATTATTTATTATTATTATTATCATTTTTTCTTCCTCTATCATCTTTTTTTTTCTTTTATTATTTTTTTCTTTTTCTTTTTATTATTATTATTACTTTTTCTTTTTATTATTATTATTATTACTTTTTCTTTTTATTATTATTATTATTACTTTTTATTATTATTATTATTATTATTTATGAAAAAAAGGAGAATTAATTTAAAGAAAATTTATATATTAAAGAAAATTAAAATTAATATATTAAAGAAAAAAGACAATTAATAAAAAAATTGAAATAAAATAAAAAAGTATATATTAAAGAAAAGACAATTAATATATTAAGAAAATTAAAATTAAAAAAAATTAAAAAAATAAAAACCTGGACAATTATTTTGAAAAAAATATTAAAGAAAATAAAAACTAGCGATTACATTGTATTAATAACTAATGAGCGACTACAAATTTAGTAGCAACTTAGTTGCAACCGCAATCACTTTAGTCTTTTTTATGTTGTATTTAGCGATTGTATTTTCTTAAATTAGCAACTAATGTACTAGTCGTTAATTAGTGACACAACCATCGCTAAAAAATTTTAACTATTAGGAAAACAATGACTACAATGTCGCTAATTAGTCGCTGTTTTCATTTAGCTACTAAAATTAAGTGATTAGTAGTCGCTAATTTCAATTTTTCTTATAGTGTTTGAACTTTATTTTAATATTAATAAATAATATTAATTTTTTAAAGGTATTTGAGTTGAATCAAGCTGGAGTGTTTTAAGTCCAGTTTGAGTATGAAATAAAAATTTGATTTAGTTTAAGTCGAGTTTCGAATTTTTATTTTTCTAATCAAGCCAAGCTAAAACTCAATAGTATATTAATTGGGCTCGACTTGATTATATCTTTAAATTTAATTGCTCGTGATGAAAACTATATATCATATTATTATATTAATAAAGAGTCTTTGATGGTGGTAAAGTCATTTAAAAATTATGAGATTATAAATTTAAATTCTAATCAAAACTTAATTAAGAGAAAAACAACTATCAATAATAGGAATATAAGTTTCAAACTACCATAATTTAATAAATTATTTTTGTTTTCACCATATTTTGAAAAAAAAAACATAAAAAAAAAAAAAAAAAAAAAAAAAAGAAAGAAAAGAAAGGAGCACATGGTGTGTCTAACATAAAGTGTATCCAACACCAATAAAAGTACGGTGATTGACATATAAAATATCCAGCACTGTACAACTTGATGCTTCATAAATGGAATAAAATAATCCATATATTTCTCTTATCTTCTCTTGCAGTATCAATTTCTTTTATACACCTTTGACACTTTTTCTTTCCATAGGCTACAACTACCTCTTATCTTGGACAAAGACTACATGCATTTTGCATTATTGTGGCAAAAATGACTACATTTGACAAAATTATAAATAGCTCACTTTAATATCAATATTTCAAGAAAAAATATAAATTACTTTTGAGAGAAAATTAAGTGAGCTTGTGAGTTTCAAATATAGCCACCACAACAATGGAGGTAACAATCAAGTGCTCTTACATAGTAAAACCAAGTAAAACAACAAAGACAGGTCGTTTTTCTCTTTCTGAATTCGATCAAACTGGATGCATAACTCTTGTGCCCTTTATCTACTTCTATAAACCTTCACCAAGCTGGCTTACATCATCCATTTCTATCATCAATACCTTAAAAGATTCGTTAAGTCATATCCTTGTACCATTTTATCCACTTGCTGGTCGCTTACACTGGATAGGCCAAGGTCGCCTTGAGCTTGAGTGTAATGCCATGGGTGTTCAACTCATTGAGGCTGAATCTCAGTCCAAATTAGAAGATTTTGGTGACTTTTCACCATCTCCAACTTATGAAAGCCTAATCCCACATGTTGATTATACTCTTCCTATACATGAAATACCATTATTGATAGTGCAACTTACAAAGTTCCGATGTGGAGGTGTTAGCCTTAGTATAAATATATCTCATGTTGTGGTTGATGTGCAAAGTTCACTTAATTTTATGTCTGAATGGGCACGAATTGCTCGTGGTAAACCATTATGCATAGAGCCTTTTTTTGATCGAAAGGTCTTCCGAGCCGGAGAACCCCCAATTGCAAAACCATTATTTGATCATAAGGAGTTCAATGATCCACCACTCATTCTTGGTCAATCAAATAATTTGGGGGAAATAGAAAAGAAAACTACTGTAGCCATCTTGAAGTTAACCAAAGCCCAAGTAGAGAAACTGAAGAGAAAGGCTAATGAGGGCAAAAGTACAAATAATGAGCGTGGTTATAGTCGATATGAGACCTTGACTGCTCACATATGGAGATGTGCATGCAAAGCTCGTGGACACAAGCCTGAGCAACCAACAAACACATATATTTCTGTTGGTACACGAAAACGTGTGCAACCACCTTTGGCTGATGGTTATTTTGGCAATGCTGCTTTTTATGCAGTTGCAGATAGTACCTCTGGTGAGCTTGTATCAAGGCCTTTGGAATATGTTTCGAGTAAAATAAGGGAAGCAATCGATAGAACGACTAATGAATATGTGAACTCTACAATTAATTTCTTGAAGAATCAACCAGATTTGACTAAGTTTCAAGACCTTAATACTGAAACACTTTTTTTTGGCAATCCAAATTTAGAAGTAGTTAGTTGGTTATTACCAATATATGGAATTGATTTTGGGTGGGGAAAGGAAATTTATATGGGACCTGCAACTATTGAATTTGATGGTGAGACACTTCTCCTGCCTGGTCATGATGAAGAGGGGTCCATAATTGTTGCAATATGTTTGCAAGTGGCTCATATGGAAGCTTTTAAGAAGTACTTCTATGAAGATATTAGATATCAATTAAAAGGAAAAATCTAATGTCTTAAAGTTAATAATAAGGAGCATTAAGACCAATAAAGATATATTTTAAATCCTCATATTCTTGGCTGAATTTTGTTTCTTATTTGCTTGTTTTCTCAATTATTGGCGGGAAGTTCTTACCATGTTGTTTGTTTCGTAAAAATTATCCGATTTATTGCAGAAAATTATTGTAAATTAGTAATATATAACTGGATAATCGAAAATTCATAAGTTTTCAAATTTTTCTAAGTGGGCATCCTAGCAATAAAGGTTTGGGTTCTTTTTCAATGTTTAAAAAAAAAAAAAAAAAAAAAATGAAGAAGAAGAAGAGAAGCTTAGGGTTAAAATCATGATAGAGCTAAGTCCCAATTAATTATATGCTCAAATAAATTGAAATTACCAATTCAAAACTCTACATGATTTTAACCTTTATTGTGTTCTCTCTCTCTATATATATATATATAAAGAAAAATTCTATCAATGTTTAATTCTAGAGAATAAAATATACTAAAAATATTCACATTTAAAACTAAGAAAAGAAAACTAATTTTTTGCCTTCACCTAAATAAAAACTATAATTTTCAAACCCGATCCAGTCTTAGAACCACTGCGAACAGAGGGTCATGAGTCAAGAGGTTCAACCGATGTCAAACTAAGGTTGAATCGAAAGTACTTAAATTAACAATATATATTTGCTAAGTGAATAATACTATTATTTTTTTATTTATATGGTTATAAAAATAAATTGTGAAAAGAATGATTTAAACATAATGTCTATATCAAATGGTTGGTAATTTGAAATTACTTTTTACCTAAAGGTCAAGGGTTCGATACCCATAACCTACATAAAAATAAAATTTTTTTTAATCCTTATAAAAGGATGATCGAGTCATCAGACCAAAATGGTTTATAGTCCGATTCTCAATTCAATCGGCTGACTGATCCGAGTATGATAACACAAATAAAAACCATACTTTGTATTCAAAGCTATTATCAAATATCCTAAACATATATATAAATAATATTTGGCATTCTTTATCTATAAATTTGTTAATTAGTTATACTTATATTGATACAATCTTTAGAGTAATTATTGTGTAAAGTGATATTGATTATAATAATGAAATTCTTATTACATATAATAGTATTTTAAAATTATTTTTAGTCATAGGATTATTGAGATAGGACATTGATAATTTGGATAGACTAGCATATATTTTGTCGATTTTTCTTGGAGAATATTCTATGTATATATCAGCTGTATATATATTTATTATATTAGCTGTATATTTGTTTCCTAGTTTATTAGTGATAGATATAGATAATCTGTATATGCATATATCTAGGCTAAATTAACGTGATTGTTTTCAACTAGGAATATAGAACTAATCTCCTATATATATATATATATATATATATATATATATATATATATATATATGTATGCTGTATAAAATCAATATGATTGAAAAACAAAGCTTCTTCATCTAAGGCTTGTTTCTCCTTTAATTTCTTCATGGTATCAGAGCAGTGATCCTGCTTCTCTATTTGAGAGGTTTTCTGATATTCTTTTAGCCATGGTTGATGAAACTAAATTGTCAAAGGAGATGGTTATCGCCTCATCCAAAACTATCATTGATAGTGATGTCAACACATCTCAAAAACTGACTGCCGTATTGTTGAACGAATTTAATTACCTTTCTTAGTCGAGGGCACTTACTGTTGCTCTTGGTGGAAGATCAAGATTGGGATTTATCAATGGCAAGGAAAAATCACTAAATTTTAATTCGCCAGAGTATGAGGCTTGGCTGGCAAAGGACTAGATGGTCTTGTCTTGGATTCTCAATTCAATGGAGCGTAACCAAGCTGAAATCTTTAGTTATTCTGAGTCTTCTCTGGATCTTTGGGAAGCTGTTCCAGACATGTATGGCAATCAAAACAATTCTGCCCGAATTTTTCAGATTCAACAAAATATTGCTATCCTTCATCAAGATGGAAAATCTTTTGTTAGTTTATTAGGTGTTTTAAAAAGTTTGTGGAACGAGTTGGAGGTTTATCGACCTCCCTCTATTGATCCGGTCGTTTTACGAAAGCGAACAGAAGAATATTGAGTTTTTCAATTATTGGCGAGTCTTGGTCCTAATTTTGAGGATTTAAGGTGCCATATTTTGATGAATATATTTTGATGAATATATGCTGAACTTCCATCCTTGAAGAGTGTCTGTGCAACTATTTAACGTGAAGAAGTTCGCCGGAAGGTTATGTCTCGTGATACTACTTCCAGTGCTCCAGATGTTCATGCCTATCTTGCTCATCAATCACCTGAAATAAAACTATACAAAGGCAAGTGTCCAGACCTAAAATGTGAATACTGCATTTTTCCTGGACATTCAGTGGATCGTTGTTGGAGTCTTCACCCAGAGATGAAGCCCAAATAGGCAAATGATAAGAAGGGAGGTGATAAAAAATGAGTCACTAAGGCTCATTCGACTCCTCATACTGTTGAATCTTTTTCTTCCAGTCCTATTGCTTCACTAAATGATTTTGCCAGTTTTTTAAAATAAAGGCACGGTCAAGGAGTAGTCCAAGATGGAGCTGGAGCTGGAGCTGTTAACCAAGGACATGATGAGCTTGCTGCACTTTTTAGTAAATTTGCTAGATTCTTAACTAATGCCAACTTTGAGAATAGCCAAGGTATTCTAACTGCTTTTATGACTGCATTAGAAAGTAGTACTTTACATGATTTATGGGTTGTTGATTCTGGTGCCACAAATCATATGTCAAATAAACTAACCAATATTCGTGACTTTAATCCTTGTCCAACTTCCTTTTTTGTTTCTGTAGCTAATGGGGAAAAGTGCTCTTGTTAAGGATAAGGGAAAAATCAATTCTTGTCTCAGATACTATAGAGTCTGATGCTCTCTATGTTCCTTCTTTTCCTTCTTAGTTGCTTTATATATGTTAAAAAATTAACATCCTCTCTTAATTTTTAAGTTATGTTTACTCCTTACAAGGTTATCTTTTAGGACCTTATCACCAAAAGGACGATTGGTGAAGGATTTCATTTGCATGGGCTCTATTATTTTCCTGGTTCTCGGGCTTCCAAGAGTTTTCAAGTTATTTCCTCTTTTATCAATGAGCATCACTTATGGCATCATCGTCTAGCACATCCATCAGAGTTTGTTTTTTCAAAAATAACTCCGGGTTTACCTAAAGGAACTCATGATTGTGAGATTTGTCACTATTCTAAATCTACTAGGCTTCCTTTTAATTCATCATTGTCTAAAACTACTCAAGCATTTGAACTTATTCATTCAGATGTTTGGGGACCATTTTCCACTTCTATCGATGGTTTTAAATATTTTGTAACTTTTATTGATGATTTTTTAAGAGTTACCTAGGTATATCTATTAAATCAAAAGGCGAAGTTTTTAATTATTTCAAAGATTTTCACTCAATTCTAAGCTCATATTAAAATTCTTTGATATGACAATGGCACATAATATATATCTCCTGACATGAAAAATTACTTAATTTCTAATGGAATATTGCATCAGTCTAGCTATGTTAACACACCTCAACAAAATGGGGTTGCTGAACGTAAAAATCACGATTTGCTAGAGAAAACTTGAGCCATAATGCTTCAAATGAATGTTCCAAAGTTTTTTTGGTCTTATGGAGTTCTTGCTGCCACTTATCTTGTAAATCATTTATCCAGTCGAGTGTTGGATTTTCAATGTCCTCTTGAAGTATTACAGGTAAAAAGGCCAGCTATATCACATTTAAAGATTTTGGCTGCACTTGTTTTGTACATTTATCGGTGAATCACCATGACAAGCTTGATCCACGAGTAGTTAAATGCATATTCTTGGGTTATTCACAAACAAAAAAGGGGTACAAGTGTTATGATACTGTCACTAAGAAACTCTATGTCAGTAGAGAGGTTTGATTTGTTGAAACAAGTCCATATTTTGCGACTTCTAATCAGGGGGAGATACTGACTGAATTATTTCCCTTACTAAGTATTGAGCCTTGCCATGAACATTCAACTGATCTGCTTACTGAACAAGATACACTTGCTCAAGTTTCAACTATCAATGTTACATCTATTGTGTGTACCACTGACGATTCATTAAATATCGTTGGTGGTGTATCCCAAGTAACTCCTATAAATTCAAATGAATAGGAATCATCCAATACATAAGGCCAATCATTAGTTCCTCGGCGTAATCCTCCACGGGATCGTCACCCTCCCACAAAATTTCAAGATTATATTGTTTATACAGTTAGGTATCCTCTTACTAAATTTCTAACTTATCTGAGACTGTCACCTTTGCACACAACTTTTCTTACAGCTATCTCCAATGTTCATGAGCCAAAAAAATTTCAAGAAGCTTACTCTCAAGCCGTATTGAAGAAAGCTATGGAGGAAGAGTCGACAACACTTGTGGAAAATAATATTTAGAGTATAGTACCTCTTCCCAATGGCAAACATGCATTTGGTAGTCGATGGGTTTTTTAAATCAAGTTCAATTCTGACGGATCTGTTAATCGTCATAAAGCATGTCTTGTGGCTTAAGGAATTACTTAAAATTTTGGTGTTGACTATAAGGAGACTTTCGCTCCCATTGCCAATATTACCACTGTTAGAGTTCTTTTGTCCATTGCTATTAATAATGGATGGTCCCTGTCTCAAATGGACGTAAAAAATGCTTTTTTGCATGGTGATCTTGAAGAAGTATTCATGAAGCTTCCCCTTGGCCATCCTCAAAGTGGTAATCCTAAATTAGTTTGTAAACTCCATAATTCTATTTATGGATTGAAGCAAAGTCCTAGTGCCTGGCATGTGAAGTTGAGTTATGCCCTTGAAGTACTTGGTTTTATCAGAAGCTCTATTGATTCCTTATTATATGTCTGACTTGGAAAGGTTGACAAACTGATGGTACTTATTTACGTTGTTGATCTCATTATCACCGGGAATAATGCTGATTCTGTTACTTAGTTGAAGAAGAATCTCTAGCATCAATTTCCTTTTAAGGACCTTAGTTCCTTAAAATATTTTCTTGGCATTGAAATGGCAACTTCCAGTGAAGGGCTCTTTCTTCATCAATGTAAATACATTATGGATTTGCTTCAAGACACTAGTATGCTACATACTAAAGTCGTAGCTACTCCTCTAGTGTCACATCCCGCTTTTGAGATGTGACGGTCCTAGGGTAAAGGAAAACATAAGATCATCTAAACCCGTAGAACCCTTAAATACACTACGCTCACTACCACATGACAAATACGTTCCCAAGATCGTGGCCAACACTTATAGACGATCCTATCATACATACTATCCATTTTACATGTATAATTAGTAATTAATTATATGTGAACCGATAATTGCTTTTAGTCTTTATATCACTTAATTAATTAATGTCCCATGATTCATCGTCGTCATACTTAAAAGATTAAAACCCATAATAATATTCAAGAGTCATTCGAATAAATAATTCTAAAATAATGACCCGTGGAGCTTTACTGAAAGTACACATAATTACAGGTCAACAAAATAGGCGATCCACAAAGCAGCAGAGTAATCTCCCAAGCAATGAAAGATAGCTTGAGAGTGTTACCTTGCACGTACCTCTAGGCTCCTGAAAAATATAAAAAACTATGGGGTGAGATAAATCTCAATGAGAACACGATATACTAACATGATATGGCGGCAGTTACAAGTAAAAGGGTGTCTTATGATATAAAGTATTTCATATTTATTAATTTAGCATAAACCAAAATCCCGAAGCGGTATGCTTCCCTCATAGTAATCAGAGTAGTGGCTAATGCCTTACTCTTATCACATAATATCACGTAAGACTGATCAGGTCTCACGGTTAGGACCTCAAACTTTTCCTAGCTAAATTCCGGATACGCTCACCCTATCCGTGGGTATTTTACTATATGCACAGGCCCGATGTATAACCCCACATCAGTCAAGGTTTCTGCATTCTCATATTCACATGTAATAATATAACTCATGGTATAACAATATGGCATATAAGAAAGAATTATGCCTCAATATCCATTTAGGTTTCTATAATAATTTCAAGTATAGTTTGAGACATCAATATTGGTTTTAATATAGATATGCAACTTAGAAGTGGGCCGAAGGCCTTTGATAAGTAATCCTAGCATAGCAAGAGATAACAGTTTTGGTATGAATATGCAATAGGAACATTTGCTAGGATTTCAATAATGCTCATAATTTTAAGTACGGATGCCCATATTATATTAGCATATCATGAACTCACCTTAGATCCTTAGCTCCTAACAATTACCACTAGTAAAGCGAATGACTTCTCCTTCTCGAACACTTTCCTTTTCTTTATCCTCTACAAGTAATCATCATACGAAACATATTACTCTATAATCTTATACTCAAGTATCACTAACCTTAATCTATTACTAAGTCTATCCTTAGAGTACTATCTAAGGTTACATATAAACCTCATCAACTATCAATCACATTAAGTCATACCATGAATGGTTAACTCATTCTCATACTCATAATCAATTATAGAGCACTAAGGCTCAACTCATGGTATGGCCAAATGGTCTATGATAAACAACTTCACTTACCATATAAGTGTTACACAATTCAATCACTTACTCATCATTCTAACATACATACATGCCCAAACACTTAATCAAATCAAATTATAGTACTTAGGCACATCCAACCAAGTCATGGCCGAATGGCCTAAATACCCTAAATCTTATGTATTTGGTCAATTAGACCAAATAGTACATCATTCAAGTCATACACATATAGTTGGACTCAATTGCATTATCAATTACAATTTAAGTCACTAAATTTGGTAAACCTTAATTAACTTAGGTTCAATTTAGGGAAAATAATCAATTCAATAATCAAACTTCAAATTGCCATAGGAATCATCAAATTAGCATTCATACAAGTTCAATTAAGTATTCAATTGAAGTCAAACATGCTTGACTCAAAGTAACCCTAAATGGCATAACCTAACATTTGGAAAAAGCTTATAATTAAACAATCAATCCTCCAATTAAGCATCAAATCATTCAATTCAATCATAGAGGAGCTTGATAGTAGTATATGCCCTAGGAACCATATAATAGTTATGTAATAATAGATAATAATTTCCAATCGCATGATAAATATATTCATTATATGAAAATGGTTTCATATTATTGAATATAGCCCTTAAGTATTTTGCAAGAGGATCTATTCTCAAGTGTTGAGAATATGAGTGACAGATCGCTCTCAAACAAATACTTTAATATGTTCGTGCTCATAGGATTAATGAATGGACATCATTAAGTCCGAAAGACCATCACCTCTGTTTGTTTTCTATAATCAGTATGTGATACTTATGATTATAGAGGCAGTGAGTCGCATGCTGCTTGACATATGATGTTGATACAAACACGTGGATATTCATAGGATGAATAGTCAAACTGTGACGTTAGATGATAATAATATAGAGTTTTATTGCTTGTCAATTATTTATCATCTAGGTCATAATAGTGCATATAGTCCTTTGACTTGAGGGATACTATATCTTATATATATGTAATTAGGATTTATTATTGTTTACATAGACGTACTAGTCATGTACGGATATACGGCATGTGATGGTTCTAATTAGTTATATATGAAGGTAAGTGATCGCCAAGATAGAATTCATTACCTTGAGTAAACAAGGTTAAGATCCTATGCTATCTGGTTATTCTTGATACCAAAGTTCCTGGCCAGGATAGAAAGATTCACTAGAAATAGTTTCTAGTAGGAATCTAATTATATCAAGAATTAGAATCGAGATAATGACATATGATCGAGACACATTATGTTTTGACATAAACCATTACCCTAGCCGAGATTGTGATCTATAATGAAGGGATTCTAGTGCATGATAATTTATGATCGATGGTCCATATGATGTTTAAGTGATCAATTGTAAACATTCATTTCTAATTAGGTAGTCGCGATATACTTTGCTAGGCATCACTCAAGACTTATGGGACTAAGTGTGAAATGAGGATTTCACATTAGTATAGAAAAATATTTTATCATTCCCATTGCTAATTAGACATGAATCTAGAAAGTCACACACCCAATAGCAATCATCAATCAAGTGTAAAAGGTTTACCATAATAAT